>JAVIWB010005933.1:0-85115 GCA_031893035.1 Dermolepida albohirtum | reverse complement strand
AAATATTTGAAAGGAAATCAACGAAGCGAATCTGAATCCTCTTTGTTTTATTAATATCCTTTCCGTTTGGCCTTCGGATCTACAATTCTTCATTTAAATCGGATTTAACGATTTATCATACTAAATTTATTAAAATTACCTTTGTACCTTAACCATTATCACATCCGCAAATAGAAACACACAAAACCGACTTATATAAACATAAATTATTTCTACATTAAAATTGTTTGCATTCGTTTACATACCAAATCTGTTTATGTTATAATACATAGTTGATTTATATATTTCACACAACCTTGAATTTTATTTCAGTAAAATGTTTATGTATATAATTAAAAAAAACAATCATTACTTTGGTAGTAGCAATGTTATTTATGTAACAGTCGTCTGGGAAACTTTACTAATAGTCAACTAGATCTTGTCAAGAAAATGAAATATTTTACCATATGTATGTTGGTATTCTTTGCAGTTAATTCTATATCCTGTCAATTTCTACCTCTTGAAAGGGTTGGTGATGTATTCGGTATCGTGACGAATGCTGGTACTGGTAAGATTTCTATTTATTCCTTTTTAGTTTTATTTTATATATGAAAATGGCAACGAAACATCTTTGATAACTTTTTTTACATGAATACGTGTTGGTTTTCTATAGATTGCTAAGCCAATTATAGTAAATAATAACCCATATGAATATAGGTTTTAGAGAATTTTTTTTATAGGACGACGTACCTATGTGTCGAGCCAATTACTTTCGAAATTTGTGTTTAGTATTTAGTAGAAGAAATAAATGACAAGTATTGCTAAAGTATATCGAACAAGATCATTCTAATGCTGAAACTTAAGGATCTACAGTACCAGGCAATTGAATTAGCACCACCTTCTAATTTTGGAATTTTTTCAAATTGATCAGATCAAAAATCTACACAATACAAAGTGCTTATTTATACTTGCTAGAAGGTATTACCTTAATATTCTCTTAATTCTCACTTCTTGCCAATTTCTATGAATATTTTCTTCTAGAACTGTTATTGTTGGGTTTTTAGGATGAATACCTTTTTCAGCATTCGTCACGATACCTAATACATCACCAACCCTTTCAAGAGGTAGAAATTGACAGGATAATTTCTACCTCTTGAAAGGGTTGGTGATGTATTAGGTATCGTGACGAATGCTGGTACTGGTAAGATTTCTATTTATTCCTTTTTAGTTTTATTTTATATGTACATACATGAAAATGGCAACGAAATATCTTTGATAACTTTTTTTACATGAATACGTGTTGGTTTTCTATAGATTGCTAAACCAATTATAGTAAATAATTACTCATATGAATATAGGTTTTAGAGATTTTTTTTATAGGACGTCGTACCTGCGTGTCGAGCCAATTACTTTTGAAATTTGTGTTTAGTATTTAGTAGAAGAAATAAATGACAAGTGTTGCTAAAGTATATTGAACAAGCTCATTCTAATGCTGAAACTTAAGGATCTACAGTACCAGGCAATTGAATTAGCACCACCTTCTAATTTTGGAATTTTTTCAAATTGATCAGATCAAAAATCTACACAATACAAAGTGCTTATTTATACTTGCCAGAAGGTATTACCTTAATATTCTGTTAATTCTCACTTCTTGCCAATTTCTATGAATATTATCTTCTAGAACTGTTATTGTTGGGTTTTTAGGATGAATACCTTTTTCAGCATTCGTCACGATACCTAATACATCACCAACCCTTTCTAGAGGTAGAAATTGACAGGATAATTTCTATCTCTTGAAAGGGTTGGTGATGTATTAGGTATCGTGACGAATGCTGGTACTGGTAAGATTTCTATTTATTCCTTTTTAGTTTTATTTTATATATGAAAATGGCAACGAAACATCTTTGATAATTTTTTTTACATGAATACGTGTTGGTTTTCTATAGATTGCTAAACCAATTATAGTAAATAATTACCCATATGAATATAGGTTTTAGAGAATTTTTTTTTATAGGACGACGTACCTATGTGTCGAGACAATTACTTTCGAAATTTGTGTTTAGTATTTAGTAGAAGAAATAAATGACAAGTGTTGCTAAAGTATAGCGAACAAGATCATTCTAATGCTGAAACTTAAGGATCTACAGTACTAGGCAATTGAATTAGCACCACCTTCTGATTTTGGAATTTTTTCAAATTGATCAGATCAAAAATCTACACAATACAAAGTGCTTATTTATACTAGCCAGAAGGTATTACCTTAATATTCTGTTAATTCTCACTTCTTGTCAATTTCTATGAATATTATCTTCTAGAACTGTTATTGTTGGGTTTTTAGGATGAATACCTTTTTCAACATTCTTCATACATTTTTGAGCGGGTTTAGGTCGGTTAAGTTTCCGGGCCAAGACAAGAGATGTATGTTATGTGGCTCATGGACTATGGCAGTCATCCATACTTCCTTCATGTCGACCTTCGGATTTGCAGGTGTTCAAAGTTGACGTGTCGCAGTATTTTTTTTCAGTAGCAAAAATCGAATATCGTGCAATGCTAAAACTCTTATCTTTGGAAGGTGTATCCTTAAAACAAATTCATAAATGACTGTTAAAAGTGTTTAAGGACTTTGAACCTTCAATTGGAACAGCAGAAAGATGGGTTGCTGAATTTAAACCTTGTTGTACAATTCTTGAAGGCGATTCACGTGAAGGACGTTCAAAAACTGCATCAACACCAGAAACCGTAGCAAAAACACAGGATATGGTTTTGGAAGATCGTCGATTAACCGAGATTTAGTAGAAGCAGCCCTAGGCATCTCATTAGGTAGTGTGAGCAATATTTTGGCCAAAGTTTTGGGTTTCTGAAAACTGTGTGTGAAATGGGTGCCGCATTCGTTAACAAAGGAACAAAAACACATTCTAACGCGACTTTCTTAGCAACATTTAAAGCGTTTTAGAAAAATTAAAAACGATTCTGTGCGTCGTTTCATCACAATGGATGAGACTTGAGTCTGCCACCATGATCCTCAATCAAAACAGCAGGCTAAGGAGTAGTGTGAGCCCGGTACTTTGGCTCTGAAGTGGGTTAGGGTACAGAAATCGGCCGAAAAAGTGTTAGCATCAGTTTTTTGGGATGCAAAAGGAATTTTGTTCGTGGATTACGTCTAAAGTAGTAGAACAATAAACTCAGATAATTATTGTAATCTTTTGGATCAGGTTGCTGTAAAATTTCGCGAGAAAAGACCTTGTTTACTAAAGAAAAATCATTTTTCATCATGACAACGCACCCTCTCACACAGCTCAAAAAAATTTCGCAAACATCTGAATTAAAGTACAAATTATTGCAATAGCCGCCCTATTCGCCAGATTTAACGCCCTCTGACTTCCGGCTGTTCTCAGATCTCAAAAAATTCTTGCGCGGAAAACGATTTTCCAGATTCTCACTTCGGGGATGGAATCCATAACTTAGAAGATCACTGGCACAAGTGTATTAAGTCCAGAAGAATAATAAAATGCATTTCAAACCATAAAATCGTGTTTCTTTTATCGAACGACAAAACTTATTGAACAACCTGGTATTTATATCCCCACGGCCTCCGTTGATTCCAAACTTTCTAACGGCAGTATACATTTTACACTTTCTTTTTAAATGTCATCGAACACGACATTTTTAATTCTCTATACGCTCGGGTTTATTTACATTCTTCTTCGATTATTACGATACGTTTCATAAAATGTATTTTTCACTCTCACTATCCATAGCACTCTCTCGATGTGTCAACTAAAAATCACATATGTACATTTAAGACCATCTCCCACAGAAATGCGACGGTGAAAGTAATTATTATCCGAAATAATTACGAACTCATAACAAGACAATTCTCGCTGGTCAGTGTGCACGCTATCAGTGAAAACGGTGTATTATGAACGTGTTTAGATAAGGTCATGATGTTATATCAATTTAATACAAAAGACCAAACGTAATCATAATTTGCATTATTAGTACTTTTCGTGTACTTTTTGGTTAAAACGATAGTTTGGAATTATGTTTTGGATAACTTATAGTAGGTTGTATTTGAAGAAGTTAGTGTTAAAATAGAGTGTTTTAAAAGTACTTATAGATGGTGTTTATAAATATTATATTGCCTTACGTTTTGTGCGAAATATTTTTTATTAAATGCGTAATAAATAAAATATTTAAATAATGTAAGTCACTTTGGATTTTCTACATTTTCTTAAAGTTATTACAACCGACATTGTTGAGTAATATTTTTTATAGCGAAAATAATATTAATAAAAAAATGTTTATTTTGAAACTTCATATTATTGAAAAAAATTTTTAAAAAGATCTGCTGGATTAGCGAAGTATATTGTTATGTAATTTACAATAATATATTTTTCCAAACCATCGAATTTGAAATTATATTAATTAATTTATTTAAATTATATTTTCCTTGAAATAAATTGTTATTACGCCTCCTGTGATTGTATTTAAATATCTATTCAAATTGGTGATTATATTAATTCTAGCTTAGAATTTATTATTTGTTTTACAATTCTTGAGTTACTATAATAAAAAAAAATGACTTAATCACTTAAGGTTGTTATATAACCCCTTTCAACATTAATTTTCGTATTCTGTATACATATTTCAACAAGTAAGTTGTCATCATAAGCAGATAATTAAACAGTGTCGCACCTGGAAAAACTACGGTAAAAACCCTCGCGAAACAAATTCCGTACACGATCTGTACCGTCGATGGCCAAAATGCGTTTCGGCTTTCGTTTCTTGCGGTTTTTGCTGTAGTTTTTCCAGGTGCGACACTGTTTAATTATCTGTTAATGATGGCAACTTAGTTGTCGAAATACGTACATAGCATACGCAAATTAATGCCGAAAGCAGTTATATATCAACCTTAAGTGATTAAGTCTATCAGCCACAGGTTCCATCAACATTACCTTCAAAACAAAATGAAATTAAAATATATAAATTGTAACGTAAAATAACGGGTCTTCCAATAAGAGGTTTCATTTTGATATGTAAAAAAAACGAGTATTTTTAAGCGAAATCATCGGATGTTTACTTAATTGTAAAGAAGTATGCCATTAATAATGGAAAATAATACCAACCAAATGGCAGCCACGGCTACTCAATTCGCGCATTTGCGGCTGTATGTCCTCGATAACTTCACGCATTCCATCTTTGAGATCTGGAGTCGATTGTGGACAATTTGCATAGACCTTATCTTACATGTAGCTCCAAAAGCCTAAATGTGTTAAATCACAAGATCTCGGTGGCCAATTGTGATCGTTTCTTCGAGAAATCACACGGTCAGGAAACTTTTCACGCAAAAGAGCGATGGTAACGTTACTTGTGCGGCACGTAGCGCCGTCTTGTTAAAAATAAACGTTGTCCACATTAATATCTCCCAATTCTGGCCATACAAAATCGTTAATCATCGTTCGAAAGCGCAATCCATTCACCGTAACAGTTGCTCCAGCCGCATTTTCGAAAAAATGAGGTCCAATGACCCCGCAAGCATAAAAATCGCACCAAACAGTCATACGTTGAGGATGGAGAGGCTTTTCAACAATAATTCTTGGGTTTTCCGAGCTCCAAATGCGACAATTCTGCTTGTTAACGTAGCCACCGGGGTGAAATTGGGTCTCATCACTCAAGATGATTTTTTCGATGAAAATCCAGATCAGTTTGATGCATTCAAGGACCCAATCTACAAAGACACGACGTTGTTGATATTCGACAGACGTGAGTTATTGTGTTAACTGAACTTTAAAAGCCTTAAGACCTAAGTCTTTATGCAAAATACGGTGTAATGTCGTTTATGCAATGCCCAATTCCAAAGATCGACGAGAAATGGACAAACCTTGGTTTTCCTCAACACTATGGGTTACAACAGCAATATTCATAGTTGTTCTTGAGCGACGTGTACGAGTTCAATTCTTCACATAACTAACTTCTTCCAACAGCTCAAATTTTTCCACCAGTTTCACAATTTCTGACCGAGAAGGTGCTTCACGACGACCCAAAAATGCGTCAGTTGTGCGGACTGTGACCGCGAAATTTTCACCATTTTTGTAGTGAATTTTAATAATTTCAATGCATTGTTGAAGCGTGTATCCATTTTTATTAATGGCGTAATGTTTACTTGTCATTTGTCAAGTAGTTACAGGTTGAGTCATGACAACTGTTAAAATGGCGGGCTATTGAAAATGGAATGTCTTATTGGAACACCTTTTATAATATTGCAATTGATATAAATTGTAATAAATCATAAACAATAATCAAAAAATACATTAATTATTTCAAAATTTCTAAAAAGGAAATCAATATACGAAAGGTATAAGTGAATATATTATTTAGCGTATATTAAACAAGATATTTATAACTATTCTTGTATAATGTCAAGGCTATAAATAGAGACATTAAGTGTCCTAATTTTTGTATATAATACGAATTTGAGTAAATATGATCACAGCACCTGTATGAATCATTTTTTCAACGCCTATAATTGTCTATAATTCTATCAAATCGCCTCGACAGGAAGCTGGATGGATTATAATTAATCATTCTAAAATACGTAATAAGTCGTAGCTGAAATTATTGCTCAGTTTGTGCGTCACAATTTTAATATCATTTTTCATTTTTATTTTTATGAAAATTTCGATTTTTTCAAAAAGATTCACTTCCAAAAATTGATATTTTTCAAAAGTTATTGTACATTAACAAATGTTCGTGGTTTAGCATTTTCCAAGATTCTCGAAACGATTTTGAGCCCAAAATCGGTGTTAGAATCTAGGATTATCTTGGTATTATCTCTTGATATTATCTTTTTCGGCTTAATCATAAGAGAACAAAAAAACTTCAAACCTCAAAGTTTCAGCTTCTAAATGCAATTAGATTTTTTCCGGAGTTTGTATAATTTTTTTAAATAAAAAAAGAGCGTTTACATTCTATAAGTTTAGCACTGTTTTACGTAATACGAAGGCTAAATACAAAGCGCTTTTTCTTGACGAAAAACTCAATCTTTTCAAGGGGATATACTCGCAAAATTGGCGTTTTTAAAAAGTTATTGTGTGTTAACTTTCGTAGGTCCCGAAAACGATTTTGAAGTCAAAATTAATCTAATTCTTTCGGTTTGATCATAATAGAACACAAAACACTGAAAGTTCACGAAATTTCAGCTTTTAAATGCAATTGGATTTTCTCCGAAGTTTGTATCATTTTTTTATAAAAATTAGTATGCTTGCATAGTGTTAGTTCATCACTATTGCTATACGTAATACGATGGCTAAATTCGTAACTTTTTATTTTGTCGCAAATCTCAACTTTTTCTCGTAAAATTGGTGTTTTCAAAATCAATCTTAAATTAACAAAGGTTTATTTGCTGACATTTGTGAAGGTCCCAAACACGATTTTGAAATTAAATGTTTTGGTTTTACCCAGAGAGAAGAGAAATTTAAAAAAACATAATCCAAAACTTTAACTTTTGAAAATTTAAATGCATTATCCCTATAGCATGAAAGATTTTGCTTTGAACAGTGAAAAGTCCGTATTCAGATAGTTCAAATCTACTGTTTTAATTTGTACTAAGACTAAATACTTCGACGGAAATCTAAATTGTTTTAGAAATTGGTAATTTTCAAAAGTTATTGTTAACTAATAAATGCTCGTGTGCTGACACTTTCGATGGTAACCAAAAACCATGTGGAAGTCAAATTTATGTAACGCTTTTGGTTTAAACTTGAAGGAAATATTTTAAAAGTCAGGGCAAAATGTAAACTCTTGTACCGTGGGAACTAATTTAAATGCTTAATGCGTATTTCATTGAAACATCATTTAATATTGATACGAAAATCGAGATATTCCTAGTGATCAATCGATATTAATAATTATATATAAATATATAGTAGGAAGTTAATGAAAATTGGAATTCCCTGCTATATCATCGTTGATTATAAATGCAGAGATTATAAAAAATGTCTCCTTTGGAACTCGGTAAGGTAGCCGTCTAGCAAACGGCAGACACAGGTTCGAATCCTGCTCCAATGCAAAAGCTTTTAATTAGTGTCTGCGTTCATAATTGACGATTATATAGCAGTAAATGCCAATTTTCATTAATTTCCCATCGTGAAACGCTGATTATATATTTATTTATAATTATTTATTATTTAAAATTTCTTCTATAAGGCAATTTATTCCATAAGGCAATTCGTTGTACCTTAAAAGACTCGAAACTTTACTCTACTTAGCGACCTTATTGGCATGACAGCCGTCTAGCAAACGGCAGATACAGATTCAAATCTTGATCCAACGCCAAAGTTTTGAATTAATTTCTGAATTTATAATTGACGATAGTAAACCAGACAATACTAATTTTTATTAATTTCCCATCGTGAAATACTAATTATATATTTATATATAATTACGAGCATGAAAACCTGACTACGAGGCATAACAATAAAGTCTTTTCCATAATTTACTTTATGGCATATTAAAAGATTCGAAACTGTACCGCTTGGTCGCTTAATCGGTAAAGCAGCCGTCTAGTAAACGACAGATACCGGTTCGAGTCCTGCTCTAGTGTAAAAATGTTTAATTTCTGCATTTAAAATTAACAATGATATAGTAGGAAATTTCCGGATTTTTATATAATCTCACAACAAGCCACTACCTAATCGTTGAATTATCAATCAATTTGTTGCGAAGAAAGTTTTTTATTTATGGATCGGCCATGAAAGTGATTACATACATTTATAATTACATTAAAGACAAAATTAAACGTATTTATTTAATTACATATTTGTTTGTTAATATATGTGCTAATTGAATAAGATCTCGAGTTATTTAAAAGCTTTTCGAAAGAGAAAAACAAAACGTAGAGGTGACTAAGCATTTTCCTTTTCACGCAAAATAAAAACATCTCAGAGATCAGCTTCTTTTAGCATGAAAATCCGTTATGACTGAAGGTGTTCAATCGCACGAACTGTATCGCAATACAATACCATTAATTTTACTTTTACTCCAACCTTGGATAGCTGTTGACATCGCCTATGCAAGAACTCTAATTCCAAAGCAATGAACCACATTCGTAGCTGTTACGTTTTATGTAACATCGAATAGTGAAACACTTAAAATTGTGGGACGCGCCCTTATCGGCGAAGCGAAATCACGGTGCATCATTTTTTTTTTCGCGTTTCGCATTATGAAGACGTTTTTCCTGATTTCGCTGATTGTCACTGTTCTTGGCGTGGACAGTGAAGATGATCCCTTCAGGTTCAGGGTACCGAGATTATTGGAACTTATTAAAAGAATTACTAATTCCACTTTGGGTAAGTTAAATTATTATTTTTCGTATTTGTTTTTATTATTTAATTTATAATATATTTACTGTTTTTTATTTAAAAAATGTTATTATTTGAATAAAAGATATATTGATTTATAATGTAAAAGCGCTTTTTTAAAATAATGTAAATAAATAATTTAATTGTAAATTTAAAAAAATATATATTAATTGTAGAATTTAAATTATGACCCCAAAATTATTTATAATTTTTGCATCTTTTTCTACTGTACCGCACTATTGGATACCGCTCCTCGTATGTTTGCAATATCGATGCAATAATATTATTTATTATATAATTATGACCAGTTATTTTAAATTTTATTTTTATTGCGTTTAGGTTTTCGACCATTAGGGACAATAAAACTCTTTAAATTAACAATGTTTCGGGAGAATTTTTCCCTATTTTTCAAGTTATTTATTTAATTGTTTTTGTTTTTCTTCTTTAACCTACAATACATCATTTTAAATGTACTTATCTGACGTATTTGTTTAAAACATTTTTTTAAATATATTAATAATTATAAATAAGGATGATGTATTGGGTTGGCAACTAAGTACTTTCGGTTTTTACTGATAGAGAGCGTTGCTTTATTTTTTGTATAACGTATGTTAGTGCTGTACTCTGTACTTTACCGTTTGTCGCGTGATACTAGTCACATTGACGTAACTTCAGAAGTAAGTAGTGCGTGATTTTTACTAAAGCTATTAGTTGTGGGTTAATTTTAAATGGAGTGCAGAAACGAACATTTTCGACATATTTTACTATTTTATTTCCGTAAAGGAAAGAAAGCTGCTGCGGCTCACAAAAAGATATGTGAAGTTTATGGTGCTAATTGCTTAACAGCGCACGTGTCAGAATTGATATAAAAAATTCCGTTCTGGAGATTTTTCCCTCAAAGATGAGCAACGTTCTGGTCGGCCTACCGAAGTTAATGATGACCAAATCAAAGTCATAATTGAAGAGGATCGTCATATAACTGTTCGAGAGGTTGCGGAGAGGCTACATGTATCGCACACAATTGAAAAACATTTAAAATGTTTTGGGCTAGTTAAGAAGCTTCATATTTGGGTACCTCACGAATTGAAAGAAATTCATTTAACACAAAGAATCAACTTTTGCGATGTGCACCCTAGACGAAATGAAACCTACACTTTCTTAAAAAGAATCATCACTGGTGATGAAAAATGGATCCTGTACAGTAACATAGTTCGAAAACGATCATGGAGCAAACACGATAAACCAGCTCAAACCACATCGAAAGCTGAATTGCATCCAAAAAAGATCATTCTGTCAGTTTGGTGGGATTACAAAGGTGTTGTGTTTTTTGAGCCGCTTCCAAGGAACCAAACGATCAATTCTGATGTTTACTGTCAACAATTAATAAAACTGGATGAGGCAATCAAAGAAAAACGGCCAGAATTGTCAAATCGGAAAGGTGTAGTTTTCCACCAAGATAATGCAAGGCCTCACACTATTGGAGCTTGGCTGGGAAGTGATGCCCCATCCCCCATACAGCCCTGATCTAGCACCATCTGATTACCATTTATTTCAAAGTTTGCAGAATTCTTTGAATGGTAAAACTTTCACAAATGACGACGACCTTCACTCGCACCTGGTTCAGTTTTTTGCTGATAAGGACCAGAAATTTTATGAGCGCGGAATCATGCAGGTGAAAGAAAGATGGCAAAAGGTCATTGAGCAAAATGGAAAATATGTAATTGATTAAAAACTATTCTTTGTTTAAAGAAAAGTGGTTTATTTTATACTACAAAACCGAAAGTACTTAGTTGCCAACCCAGTATTATTAATTATTGTTCACATCTAAATGCAAAAACACACGTCGCGGTTCGCATGTTCAGTTATAGATTTGCAATTCGTTGTGCGATTTAAAAAGTCGTAAAGGCATTCTACTATGCATCCTTCATTTCTCTCCGAAGGGTTGAAATATACTCTTCACTATTTTATGTTATCGTTCAGACCAGTGACAGGGTTTTTTCCTTTTTTCAAAACAGAAATTTAATTTGAACTGATGGATTACCAACATTGAGCAAAATGGAATATATATAATTGATTAAAGACTATTCTTTGTTTAAAAAAAAGTGTTTTATTTTATACTACAAAACCGAAAGTACTTAACATAGTTGCCAACCCAATATTTTGACAACTAACCTGAAAATATTTTAAATATTAAGTACAAAACACTTGTCACTTATTAGATAATTGAAAGACTAATATAATAGCCATTTTATATTTGTTTTGTCGACTTGAGATTTTAAAATATGTGTTCGCGAGACTTGATATTTAAAATGCATTCATTAAATTTAATAATAAACGTAATTTGAATGCGCCTTTGACAAGATAATAGCTACGCATTCGACTTTCTTATATTTTGAAACTCTCACAAATCAAATTTAAAAAATTCTCTTTTACGAGAGCTAGAGAATCTGTCGCAATCTGTCAAAATGATTGCGACTTAAATGCAAAAATAAATATCGAGGTTTTGATTTATGTCATTGAAAACGACGCTTTCTCTTATTGTTAAGAATGAAATACTAATTGGCATACACAATCTGATAAAAAAGGTCTGTTACGGCAATATAAACAATGGGTTTTTATTGCATTGCAAAATGCTTTTTATTAAATCTTACGAACATTTCAGAACAATTACACGGCAAAGTTTAAGGTCCATTTATTAAGAAGTCTAAAATGTTCATCGCACTTTCTTAATATTTGCATTCTTTTATTTTTTTCTCGCATTACTTTTTATTATTTACTTTGAGACAACCTCATTTTTACATCGTTTTACATTATAGATCTGGCGGTTGTTTTAAATAAATAATTTATAAAAAAAAGGATTCATCTAAATTTATTGGGTTGTCAGAAAAGTAGCCATAATATATTTTTGCAACAGCGCCATCTGTTGCAAAAATAAAGGGTCATTCAAATTTCGTGGTTTTTTTAAAAAATAAATAAAAGACATAATTTGCATTCATTTTCAAAAACTTTTTATTGGTAATTGCGTAAAATAATATCTGCAAAATGGCCTCCACTTGCAGCTCCACAGATGTCCACTCTTTTCTTAAAATTTTCAATGACATTTCGACATAATTGAGGCTATATCTCACCAATGACATGAATAATTTCATCTTTCAAAGTAGGAATTGATTGTGGATTGTTTTTATAGACCTGACTTTTGACATAACCCCAAAGAAAACAGTCTAACGGCGTCAAATCACATAATCTTGGCGGCCAATTAACATCACCGTTTCTTGAGATTACACGTCCAGAAAATTTTTCTCTCAATAAATCAATTCATTCGTGTGCAAACCGCTATCCTGTTGAAACCACATATTCTCTAGATCAATATTCATTAATTCAGGCCACAAAAATTCAGTTATCATCCGACGATATTGATGACTATTGACAGTTACAGCTTCACCAGCAGCATTTTCAAAGAAGTAAAGTCCAATTACACCACCTCACACCAAACAGTAACTCGTTTAAGATGCATAGGTTTCTCATGAATAATACGTGGATTTTCCTCACCCCAGATACGGCAATTTTCTTTATTAACATAGCCACCAAGTTCAAAATTTGCCTCATCGGAAAACATTATTTTTTGAGAAAAATCAGCTGGTTGTTCATTGATGAAATTGACAAATGAACGACGTTCTAAATGATCTAATGGCTTCAGTTCCTGTTTTATTTGAACCCTTATATGCCTTCAGAGCTAAATCCTTGTGTAAAATATACCATGTTGTTGATCCACTAAGTCCAACTTGTTGTGAACGTCGTCTAATGGACATTTCAGGATCTTCAGCAACACTTTCATGAACCAAACCAATATTTTCTTGTGAACGACCACTACGACTATATTTTTCACTTTTTTCGATCTTCCACGGAACCGATCTCTTGAAATTTTTTAATAATTCGACCAATAGTGGTTTCAGATGGACGATTATGTAAACCATAAAATTCACGTAATTTTCTCAAAACTATTTTCACAGAACGCTGGTTTTCATAAAATAATTTAACAATTTGAACGCGCTTTTAAATGGCCACATACCCAGACAAATTCAGTGCGCCATCTATATTTTATTTATTCTTGAAAAAAACCCGCGCAATTTGACACACCTTTATATAGTTACTACTTTTCCGACAACCTAATAAATTGCAATCATTCGTTTTTGAAAGTGCTACAGTTATTGGCATCTACTTTTAAGCTATGTTATGTAACTGCTGACAATAGATACGCATTTAACTTTCTTATACTTTACAATTCTTATAAATCCTCCTACAATATCTTTTTGGAAAAAAGTTGCATTTGATTGTGTTTGAAGTTTTGTGTCAAGTTGAAAAGGAAGATCGAAATGTGTGTTTTCGTCGCCTCTTTTACTTCTGTAAATAGAAGAGTGAGTTTTAAAACAATTATGAGGCAAAGTTTAAGGTCTATTTATTAAAAAGTCTGAAATGTTTAGCACAATAATAACAATTTATAAAACGAGGATTTATTTAAATTTACTGGGTTGTAGGAAAAGTAGTTGTAATGTATTTTTGCAACAGCACCATCTGTTGCAAAAATACATGGTGACTACTTTTTCGATAACTCAATAAATTGAAATAGTTCATTTTCGGAGGTGCTACAGTGAGTACAATAAACTATATGACAGCTGACAATAGCTACGTATTTAACTTTCTTGTATTTTGCAACTCTCACAAATACTCCCACGAAATTTCTTTTGAAAGAAAATTGAATTATTTGGTTGCGTTCGAAACTGTATAAATTTGAAAAAGAAGATTAAAACGTGTATTTTCGTGGTCACTATTACTTTCCTAAATGGAAGAACGCGTGTAAAGCTTGTGGAAAGTTGAGCAATATTTACAACGACAGTATTTTATAAAAACATCAATACTAACTATGGTTCACATAATTCCGTGCTGGTGATTTTAATTTTACCGACGCTCCTCGATCAGTGATGTCCATTGATGTTGATAACGACAAAACAAAGATGTCGATTGAGTCAAACCCATCCCAAGGAACAATTTTTAAATTTCGCGGGTGTTTTAAGTTGCCCAAGAAAAAAATAACTACATCTAAAATTATATTTTATTTTATTACAGCATGAATATTAATAATTAAGGTGTATATTTCAAAATCAAAATTAAAACGAAAACCGTACGCATTAAAAACATGTTATTTCCTAATTTCTTGAATGAATTGAAATCATAGCTAACCTTTATTTTTACTACTACCAACTCAAAACTTCCGCGAAATTTAAAAATTGTTCCTTGGGATGGCGCACAACTAAATACCAGCAACATTAACCCTCCGTTACTATCGTCTGGGTGGATTCCACCGAAAAGGCTGAACTTTTAAGTAAACTATATAATTTTCTATGAAAATCGTCCCTTTATTATAATGTTATCCACCTTTGAATGGTTTTTTATGTTTAGAAGTATATTCTACTACATTAATCCGAGATTATATTTATACAAAATTTATTTTAAAAAGAGCTTGGGTGGTTTACACCCGCGATAGTAATAGCGTTTCATTTTTTTGGGTGTTTTATACCCATTGATAGTAACCTTGTACATAGTTTCAGCGATTACTTTGAGTGACCGCTAATATAAATAAAAGCACTTGTGTGTTTTATTGCTCTCTACCATGCATAGAGATGGTAAGCTGCTAGATGTTCCAAAGTGGTTGCCCGAAATAATTGAGTTTTATAACAAAACCAAAGGAGGAGTCGATACGACTGACCAGTTATGTTCTACATATAACGTAGCCAGAAATTGTAATCGCTGGCCTCTGGTAATATTCTACTCTTTGCTGAATGTGGCTGCCATAAATGCACGTATTGTTTTGTTGTGCACTCAAAATCCACCACTAAAATACAAAAAGCGTTCACCTTTCATCAAGGATTTGGCGTTTAGGCTTATTACGCCACATATGGAAAAACGTAGCACAATTAAGACATTGCCAACTAATATCAAAATAAGCTGCCAAAAATTTACCAAACAACTTTCTGGAAAGCAGAATGAAGCCAAAGACATATCACTACCAGCCAAAAAACTTAAACAGAGTCGTTGTCAGGTATGCGGTAATAAAAAGGACCGTAAAACAAAAACAACATGCTGCAAGTGCGACATTTTTATTTGTAAAAGTCACAGTTACCCACTGTGTACTAATTGTTATCAATCAACACATTCAGAATTGACAAACAACTGCGAAAACCATGATGATATGTTTGATGGATTTGATGAGTGACTACAATTTTGTTGGTACTTAGTTCAATTTTTACGCAAAATTTTACTTTGTTTACAAAAATATTATTAAATAACTTTATTTTCTTTATCTTTTTAGCTTTCGAATTCAGTAATCCGCAGAGGATTTGCTTAAAAAGTTTTTTAATTATCACTAGAATTACATAATCCATTTAATATAATTTTTTTGTTTCCTTTTTTTAATGAAATGTTAATAAACAACATATAAGTTGAAATAAAATAATAGATTTATGACTAAAACTAAATTTGTTCGGTATTTTAGTACTCCTTACTTCAAAAAATTACATGATATGTATATTTGAATTTGGCAGTTAAGAAACGCAGACACTTTAAACGCATGGGTGGGTTACACCCAATTATAGTAACGCAGTAAGTGAAATATACTATAGTGATGGAAGGTTAAACATCAATTATTTAAGCGCCTACCATGTGCCAAATAATCCAGACGTTTGCATAGATTAATTAATACACCAGAAACAAAACAACAATCTAAACAGTGATGGCACAGTGGCTCTGGCCCTCCAAAGAAGACGATGGTGATTCATTTGCAGAGAAATAACTGCGTCCATTTTCCTGGATGCAAAAGGTTGTGTTACTGCAATTAAAACGCCATGTGCTATATATGTGAAAAACTAAATTTACTATATCATCTATACAAAAACAAATAAAATAAGGTCCCCAAGAAAAATAATTAGAATAGTCAATAGTATATACAACACAGTTTATAGCAAAGTAATACTGAATGGGGAGAGATCTGGAAAGTTCTAGGTGAAAAGAGGAATAAAGTAGGGAAATAAAGTTAGCCCGCGGCTGTTAATGGTAATGGTGGGATAATGAAGAACACAGAGAAAAGAGTAGCAATTTTTTTTAAGACTAGAATTCAACTTTTTGTGTGTAATTATCGCGAATTAGATACGTATGAAAGCATGTACATTTTGAAGAACAAAGCCATGTGTTGAATACTGACCTGGGGCCCAATCATAACTCATCCCTCTTTGGTCTCTTAAATAACGTACAAGGGAGAGTGCAATAAGTCACATGTAGGTATCTGTCTTTTCTTTCCCTGTTTCCTTCTTTTATATTTGTCTTTTATCTTAGTTTAGACTGGAATACAATATTTAAAAATCATGTGAAACGAATATACAATGTACGTTTTGGCTTTCGACGGTACAGATCGTGTACGGAATTTTTTTCATGCGGATTTTTGCTGTAGCTTTCCAGATACGACACTGTTTAATTATGTGTTGATGCTGACAACTTACTTGTCGAAATACGTATACAGAATACGATAATGTGGGTTGCATATGAACCTTCAGTGATTAAGTTAATCAATCACAGGCTCCATCAAATTTACCTTAATTATATTTATTATTTAAAATATACTCCAAGTCTGTAGTACAATGAATGTATTTTTTTTAATTTAAACTCTAACCTAAGTCGATTATTTCTTCTCAAAATAATTGCAAATAAATTAGATAAATCGTTTTAAAAAAAAACCCAGGATAATTAGTATTTTAGCGAGAAGGTCTTAAAGATGTTAGCATTGGGAATTTGAAACCGCAAGTTAAATATGCGTAAGTTAAATATGTAAAAAACGTCTAGACTTTGTTATGTAACAAAAGAACACGCAATTTTCAAAAATAAAAATTACGTCTTTCCCTAAATAAAATTTATTTCACATTATACAATTTTTTCACTTACATTTTACAATTATTTCACATATCAATTGGTAAATTTGAATTCATTAAACCTTACCTTAAAGCAGCTTAGTGCTAATACAAGAATGCGCAAAACGTTACATCATCCACAGAACGCGTCTGTAATTATTTTTGAAAGCGTAACTCGTAATCAGTCCGATGGAATGAGTTAAAACTATTCATGCATTTGCGAACTATCAATTGCTGTCAATCGCGAGGCAGCGGCAAAAGGGGAAATATATGTTACATAATTACATTTGATTGGACTTGCAGTTCATCAGGTTAAAGACCCTTTTCTATGACGGGACCTTGTGTATTTTTTAAATTTATGGAAGCGAATAATTAATCTTCGCGTTAACGTGTGTGAATTATTCAAATTACGTGGTTTTTATCGAATTTTTCACATTTATTTTATTGAAAATTACTGTAGCGTAACAATACAGGAAGTCGTTAGTGGGTAATTTATAAAATGAAATGATAAAGAATTTACATTTTTTATTTATTTAAAAAGTGTATGAACTAATACCTGCATGTGTAAAATACATTTTCGATGAAAAAAAATGCAAATATGTAGTTTTGACTTTTTTCTTTTGTAACTATTTGAAAAAAACACAATTGGGATAATGTTAGAAGTCATGGTACATAAACGAAGAGTCAAACGACAATAATATTAATACTGTAACAGATTATATGGAACATAAAGTAAATTTTTACGACCGATGTCATTAATAATATAATCTTTCTGGTTTATACGAGCGTTTTGCGAGGGTAGTTTGACAAGTAGTGAGAATGGAAAAGAAAAACGAATTTTTTAAATACAAAATAATTTTTATTTTTCAATATATTCTCCTAAAAGAGCAATACATTTATTCCAACGGTGCTCCAATGCCCTTATGCCATCTCTAAAATGCGATTCCGGAAGGCTTGCAAAATACTCATTTACGAAGATGATAAGCTCGTCGTCAGACGTCAATTTCTTTCCACCTAGGGTCGTTTTCAATTTTGGAAAAAGGTGGAAGTCGGAAGGAGCTAGATCCGGCGAATAAGGCGCATGCGGTACTAATTGGAAATGGAATTTTGGACATCGCAACTGTGCTGGTATGCGAGGGAGCGTTGTCTTGGTGAAACAGAATCTTTTTCTTTGCCATTCCTGGCCATTTAGCACAAATCTCAACATTTAATTTTTGTAGAAGTTCTGCAAAATATTGTCCGTTTATTGTGGCACCTTTCTGAAGGTAATCAATGAGCAAAATGCCCTTCGAATCCCAAAAAATTGATGCCATCACCTTGTTTGCCTATAAAGTGGTTTTCGCTTTTTTGGAGGTGCAGAACCACGTTCTAACCATTGTTTCGATTGTTGTCTAGTTTCGGGTGTACTGTAGTGTATCCAAGTTTCATCGCAAGTAACAGATCACCTACAAAAATCAACCGGATTCCGCTTATAAAGGTCCAAACACTCATTGGAAATGCGCACACGAGTGAACTTTTGATCAGTCGTAAGCAATCGCGGCACCCATCTTGCCGAAAGCTTGGAAAGGCCCAAATCTTTCGTTTAAATGTGGTGTACGCGTTCTGTTGAAATGTTTACCATGTCTGCTATCTCTCTCACTTTGAGTCGTCGATCTTGCGTAATAATATTATGGATTTTTATAATCATTTCCTTAGAAGTCACGATTTTGGATGCCCCAGAGTGCGCTTCATCAACACAGCTTGTTCCACCACGTTTAAATTCATTTACCTATCTACTTATTGTGGCGGATGATGAAGCAGATTCACCTAATGTTTCCCGTAACTCATCTTTTATTTCGGTAGCTTTCTGAAGGTAATCAATGAGCAAAATGCTCTTTGAATCCCAATGCCGATAAAGTGGTTTTCGCTTTCTTTGGAGGTGCAGAACCACGTTCTAACCATTGTTTCGACTGTTGTTTAGTTTCGTTTGTACTGTAGTGTATCCAAGTTTGATCGCAAGTAACAAATCGCCTACAAAAATCAACCAAATTCCGCTTATAAAGGTCCAAACACTCATTGGAAATGCGCAAACGAGCGAATTTTTGATCAGTCGTAAGCAATCGCGGCACCCATCTTGCCGAAAGCTTGGAAATGCCCAATTCTTTTGTTAAAATGTGGTGTACGCGTTCTGTTGAAATATTTATCATGTCTGCTATCTCCCTCACTTTGAGTCGTCGATCTTGCGTAATAATATTATGTATTTTTATGATAATTTCCTTACAAGCCACGATTTTGGGTGCTCCAGAGCGCGCTTCATCAACACAGCTTATTCTACAACGTTTAAATTAATTTACCCATCTACTTATTGTGGCGGATGATGGAGCAGATTCACCTAATGTTTCCCGTAACTCATCTTTTATTTCGGTAGCTTTCATACCCTTAATTACGAAGTATTTAATCATCGCACGATAGTCTGGTTTTTCCATTTTAAAAAACGACGTATTGCTTCTTTTTCAATCAGCTGTCAAAAATAAACTAATCAACCGATTTATCTAAATATCGGAATGTAAACATATAAGTAGCCAACCTAAATTACAGTGCATTTGTTTTACCAATTAGAGCACCACCTATGTGCCATTCTCACTACTTGTCAAACTATCCTTGTATATGTAACATAAAGTAAATTTATACGACCGATGTCATTAATAATATAATCTTTCTGGTTTATACGAGCGTTTTATATAGCAATAAATTAGTTTATTCTGGCTGCAACAGAGATAGCGATGAAGAAGATATTAAAACTGAGAATGAAAATATTTTAAGAAGAGATAAGCTTCTACCGAAAACTTAAAAAGCAGCAATTAACATTTTTGGCCTATACTAAAACTAGTGACAATCATAAAGCTGTTATTAGTAATTGATGAAATAAAAAAATCTCAGATTATTTAAAATTTGTCCATAAGTACTGTGTTTGTATATATGTACGTCTAGTAAAATGTTTTGTGTTTTTTATGTGCAGCTTCCCTGCGAGTCCATATTTAATATTGCGTTTCAATTACTACTAAATATGACAACTTAGTTATCGAAATGCGTGTCTAATAGGATACAAATATTAATGTGGATTGAACAATTTTAATTTTAACAGCTTTATACATCGTATATTATATATAATGCAGACATTTTTGGAAAAACTTCCTGTTCTCAGCGCGGGTTTAGAATCCACGATCTCATTCTCTCAGGGAATGCGGCCTCACCATTAGACCACAGAGTAACTGCCTCTGTGGTCTAATGGTTTCAGTCCTTTTAATTGTTTCCGTAATGCAATTTATGACACGGTGCGATTACTATATTGCCGTTCATAGAGCAGATTGTATTTCGGAGCTGTTTTATCTGTTGTTCAATATGATCAGTTTCTGTTAAAGTAATTACTGTGATCTTGTGCTTCTGTTGTAAATGTATGGGCCGACAAAAACGGGACGAAGATGTATATAACTATGTTATTAGCAGATGTGTTTGATACAAGCTGCAAAGGCACTAAAGATGTAAAAAACATATAAGCACGAGAGGCACCTCCCTTTCACGCCCATATTTCAAAAGTGCTAGTTGGCTATACTTTTCGGCAGCCAAATTTAAAACTTCTTTTTGTAACCCTGTACGTATTTTCGTTGTATGGTCGAGCAGTTGCTGTCACGGTACTTGTACTCGTTTAAATTCTGCTACCTAATATTTCACTGTTATAAACGAAGGAGCAGACTCATCCAGAGAAAAATCCAGTTCAGCTTTTATATCGGTTGGGCTGTGGCCTTTCAAATAAAAGTATTGCATCACCTAACGATGATCAATTTTTTTCATTTTTACAAATTCACCGAAAACGTTCACTATTGATGGCTGCCAAACAAATACTAAACAACGTGGCGTCTTCAAACTTGAAACATGTGCTTTATAGATTGTGTACTTTCTAATCCGGTGATATTTTTCAAACAACTCCCGCCATCTCTTCGTCAGGGCGGGTACTTATGGGACCACCTAACGGTAAATTTTATACTGCTGCCTACATTGAATTTCCAGCATTATAGAAGTTTTGGATGTGGTTTCAGGTGGGCCGTTTATCCCTTTCGTAGAATCACTTAGTAGAATATGTAAATATGCAACTTCGAGAATTGATTTATGAGCAATTTGATACTTTGGCCCCACTGTGCGATGTTTTAGTTTCACAAAGCCCGTTTTTTGTTAAGAAACATTTTATAAAACACAAAATAATGGTCAAATTTTCTATGTTAATAGAAAAATGTTAGTATTGAACGTTACCAGGCAACGCACTATTAGTTGTTTTTATCACAGCCGAGTAGATTTTTTTCTAGTTCTCCCTGTATATTAGTAATATCACACGTGTAGGACCTCCCATTCAAGTGTAGACTTTATGTTTATATTTTTCTTGCACACGTTACCTTACATAATCTATTTACTACATATGAATACTTGTAAAAATTATGCAATAGCAAATACAATTCTTAATTGAGTACATTTGAAAGTAAAAAGCCTACCCGCATTTAAATACCAATAATATAATGTTTATGGTTTTGTTGAGAAATACTTTCTGCGTAATATTGAAGTTATAAAATTGGTACGGTATCCATGATTGCCCTTTTAAGTATTTGTATACCAAAAATGATTTATAATCATCTTACATAATATCTAAATTCGTAATGTAATTATTAGAAGTGACAGTATGTTTACAATAGCCTTCTGTTTGAGTATGTGAGTTGGATGAATCAAAACACTAAACGCATTACATAATGTCATTTTATGACATATCTTTCATTAGTATGCACGTCAAGATATATCTTGTTTTTAGACTACGGCATCATTATTTCATCTATTGCAATACGAATACCTTTTCCATTTCGTAGTTTTTGTGTGTGTCTTACAGAGCATCATTCTGGATTTATATAAACTCATAGAGTTGGGATAAGCGAACAAACGAGCGAGCCCAGATCTCAATTATGATGAAAAATATATATTAAATACGTATTATTGTATTCTTCCAGAAAGATAAATGTACATATTTCTTAAATACACAGCCTGTTAATTTACAATACATATTTATTTAATTCATTCGTAGTACTAAGTTTCGGAGTCGCTAATTCCTTACCGAACTCGTTGGGATATTTTTCCCGCAGACCAGGATGGTAACAAGGCGAGTGTACAAACAAACGATCGACCTTACGATGCATGCGATATTTATATCACTTATGTTTTGTTTTATAAATAACGCACTTACATTATTCACAGCTGTTGTGTAGCGTAAAATGGATAGGACTGACAAAATGTTTGCAGCATGACGTAAATTTCCATATTTGTCTCGGAGAGCAAGGTACGCCGTGCTGAAAAGATGTTTTTATATTTAGAAAACGACCGCTTTACATCTACAGATGTAATAGACGCATAATTAATCCATATTATTTTTGGAATGCATATAAAAAATGACAGAACTACTACGCAGGCGCCATTGCCTGTTCGTTTACAGAATTCGAAAAACTATAGAAAAGTTTCGAGATTCGAAATATACCAATTTACCTATTATTTTATGAAAATCTGCGTTCTGTAAAAAGAATTTTTAGAAAAATACGTGAATTTTATGTTTTACATAATCGTCCATCTGAAAGCACTATTGGTCGAATTATTAAAAAATTTCAAGAGACCGGTTCCGTGGAAGATCAAAAAAGTGAAAAATACAGTCGTAGCGGTCGTTCACAAAAAAATATTGGTTTGATTCGTGAAAGTGTTGCTGAAGATCCTGAAATGTCCATTAGACGACGTTCACAACAACTTGAACTTAGTGGATCAACAACATGGAGTATTTTACACAAGCAGTTAGGTCTGAAGGCATATAAGGTTGAAATAACACAGGAACTGAAGCCATTAGATCATTTAAAACGTCGTTCATTTGTCAATTTTATCAATGAAGTACCAGCTGATTTTTCTCAAAAAATAATGTTTTCCGATGAGGCACATTTTGAACTTGATGGGTATGTTAATAAACAAAATTGCCGTATTTGGGGTGAGGAAAATCCACGAATTATTCATGAGAAACCTATGCATCCTAGACGAGTTACTGTTTGGTGTACATTATGATCAGGTGGTGTAATTGGATCTTACTTCTTTGAAAATGCTGCTGGTGAAGCTGTAACTGTCAATGGTGAGCGATATCGTCGGATGATAACCGAATTTTTGTGGCCTGAATTAATGAATATTCATCTAAAGGATATGTGGTTTCAACAGGATGGCGTTACACCTCACTTTGCACACGAATCAATTGATTTATTGAGGGAAAAATTTCCTGGACGTGTAATCTCAAGAAACTGTGATGTTAATTGGCCACCAAGACCATGTAATTTGACACCGTTAGACTATTTTCTTTGGGGTTCTCACAGGTTTATCAAAACAATCCACAATCAATTCTTGCTTTGAAAGATGAAATTATTCGTGTCATTGGTGAAATAGTGCCTCAATTATGTCAAAATGTCATTGAAAATTTTAACAAAAGAGTGGACGTCTGTGGAGCTGCAAGAGGAGGCCATTCGACAGATATTATTTTTCGCATATAAATGTCATAACTGATACTTCAATTACCAATAAAAAGTTTTTGAAAATGAATGCAAATTATGTGTTTTATTTATTCTTTAAAAAAACCGCGAAATTTGAAGCACCCTTTATTTGAACAACAGTACGAGGACGTGTCTATCTCGCATGTCGACAAGTTACCAGAGCGTGTATAGACACACACTTGCTATATTGGCGATTTGCCATATAGGTGAATGTTAAAAGCAATCATGCAAATATTATTAACATCCCGTCTACGACATATATTTCAGAGTTCTGAAATTAATTGCTGATTTAATCTGCTGATGATGATAACTTAACTATCGAAATTTGTATACAGAATACGAACATTATTGTGGAAAGGGGTTTTATTTACCTTTTTGAAATAATTAAAAGTTTTATATGCTTGCGTATAATATATAATTAATTTAATTTTTAATATATTTATTTTTTTATCAGTAAAAATTATATTTTCAGGAGTGGTTCGCGGAGGGTTAAATGCTGTGGAAGCTACCATTTCTGGTATCATGAGTGGCGCAGTAAATGTAACGGACAGAATAAGGCGACTTTTAGAAGAATTTAGAAGATACATGGTCACCGGCATACCAGAAATAGGTTTACCGATCCTCGATCCTCTATCAATTGAAAGAATAGACATAAATATTACGAACGAAGCACTTACGTAAGCCATTTAATAAGGGTTATTACACACAAAAACAGAAATAAAATGATTTTTATTTCGGCATGTTTTCAATGCACTTTAAAAATTTATTGCTTACGCGGGCATTTTTTATAGGTTAGAAGGCTTCGTTGAGAATGTCAGGGTGAAATATTTATCGAAGTTTCTATTGGAACATTTAAATTACAAAGTCCCTCAGAGTGTTTTAGAATTAAACATAACATTTCCCCAGCTAGATATTAAAGGTTATTACGATATGGACGGAAGGGTGGGGGAAATGTTCAGATTTTTCGGAAAAGGACGTTTTTGGTGAGTATTATAGTTAGAGACATTCCGGGCAGACCGCAAAAATATTATTAACATGAGATGTGTTTAAAACTAACCAAAAATGAAGTCCGAATTAGGTCAAGAATGTTTAACAACTCAATTGAGCTTTCTACAATACTTCAGGCGCAATATGGCGATGTATGCTAGAAGGCGAGTATTCGAGTGGTTGAGGTCTTTTAGAATTGGAAAAATGAATTGTGTTATCATCTGATAGAATTATGACAACTTTTTTTTGAAATTCTCAAGTAGTTCTTTTAGATTATTCTACACTTTTAGGTGTGCAACAAAGTTCTCGCTGTTTTTCAAGAGATGGCTCCAGTAGTAAGTGCTGGTCGATTGTGACATAACCAAAACGTCATGAACCAAGCTTATACATATGGTAAATAAACCGCTTTGACATATTAGTGATTTTGTTTTTGCGTCATATACTTTTGGTTGTGTGAAAATGTCTGATTTTGTGCCAAATAATCGTCATTTGCGGGAAGTGTTGCTTTTCTTCTTTCATTCAAAAAAAAAAAAAAAGGCGGCTGAAGCGCATCGAGAACGCCAAAAAGTTTACGGATATGCTGCTCTAAGTGAAACAACGTGCCGTGATTGGTTCCTTCGCTTCAAAGACGGTGATTTCGATGTCGACGACCGTTCGCGTGAAGGAAGACCAAAAACCTTCGAAGACGCTGAATTGGAGGCATTGCTCGATGAGGATCCGTGCCAAACGCAAAATGAGCTTACTTGAGCATTAGGAGTTACGGACCAAGTCATTTTCCAGCGATTGCATGCGTTGAGAATGATTCAAAAACAAGGAACTTGGGTTCCTTATGATTTGAAGCCAAGAGACATTGAAACAACTGCGAAAAAAGGAAGGGTTTTCTTCACGCATCGTTACATGAAAAATGGATTCATTACAACAACCTAAAGAGAACAAAATCATGGGGACTGCCGGGTCATGCTTTTACGTCGTCGGTTCCAAACCCGTTAGCTAATTTGGTGGGACCTGTTATTTATTATGAGCTGTTGAAACCGAACCAAACTGGGGAACGGTATCGAATTCAATTGATGCGATTGAGCTGAACACTGCGCGAAAAGCTGCAACAATACGAGCATAGGCACGATAAAGCGATTCTACAGCATGACAACGCTCGGCCTCACGTTGCCAAACCCGTTAAAAGCTACTTAGAAACGCTCAAATGGGAGGATATTGCGCCGTCCGACTATTACTTGTTCCGTTCGATGGCGCATGGTCTGGCTAATCAGCAGTTCCGCTCATATGAAGACATCTCAAAATGGCTTGATTCGTGGATAGCCTCAAATGACGAACACATCTACCGCGACGGCATTCGAGCTCTGCCAGAAAGATGGGAAAAAGTTGTCGCTAGCGATGGGCAATATTTTGAATGATTCATTTGTAAACATTTTTTCACAGTAACGTTGCATTTTCATCAAAAAACAGCGAGAACTTAGTTGCGCACCTAATAACAAAGCTAACGATCAGGAACAAGTGAAGACGGAGATAAAATTCTTTCTTCGTGTAGACTTCCGGACTAGAACCGCGTCTTCGACAATTCTGCGACCCACGTTTCGTCGCCACGTTAGTACCGAAATTGTCGAAGACAAGGATCTAACTTGGAAGCCGAGATGAAGAAAGTAACGATCGCGGAAGTCTACGAGACAGATTAAAATGAAATACTTTCATCAAGACAATGAACGTCTTCATAAAATTGCAAAAACACTTTAAACCTTCCGCAGTGTCATTCAACAGTTTTAACGCCGTCGGATTACCACCGCCTAAAAAATGTCTTGCAGGCCAGAAATTTTCAACAGACAATGATGTAAAAGCTGCTTAGATGTTTATTTTTACGAATTTGAAAGCACTGAATTTTATCAAAGTATAGACACTTAATACGTAGTCTTTAGATACCTTGTGAACGATGTGACGAGGAATACATTCTCTCCTTGCTATTTCCTGATTAGAAACGTTACCAGTTTTCAATAAAGTCTCCGTTGCGATCTTTAAATGTCATTTGAAACAACACTTGCAAAAACATTTTTTTAATTCTCGAATTGTAAATAAAATAAATAAATTAAATATTTAATGAATATCTGGAATTATTACAAAACAGTTACTTAACACTCGCAACGATATGTGGTTAAAGCAATGAATAAAAATATATGAATATTTTCTTTATTTAATATAAAACTTTTATTGTATCTAAAAACTAAAGATGGTTCTAATTCGGTTGCATGATACTGTTATTAATACTATTCACATAACTTACAAAAGTATTCACTTCTTACAGTCTAAATTAAATAAAGGTATTGCACGCTACAACGAAGGCCTAAGTACATGTAGAAAGGCAAAAAACAACTGCATCTAGCCATCTGTTAATTATAGACCTTGAAAATAAAATACTACATTGAAAATCGTTTAATATGCGTCGGACACGGAAACTTCTAAATGAATTTCTTCCCTTCCTGTGCTATTGAATGTAAAACTTTCACCATTTATTATTTCTAAGTAAATTGCGACTAGAAATTGAAATATTTTATTTAAAATTAGTACGCTTGTGTATATATGAATTAGTTATTCAAAGTAAATTCGCTCCATTTAAAGTTGTAGCTTCCATTTGTAACCGACACAATATTCTTCTTTTGAAATACAGACAATAAACCGTGTCTTAAATGAATTTTGTCAATTGGCGTCTTCCCGATTTTGAACACAGCATCCATTGGCGGCGGTATTGTGAATTTTATGTATATTGCAAGTGTAAGGGTAAGCTATTATAACCTCGTTAGTAGGCTATAAATATATACTACTTATCTTTCTTGTGTAACAATATGGGGATGTTTCAAATGAAAACCTTAAAATTGCTATAAATTTTATATTGTAAACAAATAAGGAAAACCATATATTTTCGATTTTTCGTCTTCCTGACGTTGAATGTAAGTATTCCGTTTAGGAAGTGCATAGATACCATGTTTAAAGAATTCTACTGGTAGTGATTGTAGGGATTCGTTCGTCACGGTTTTTACATCCTCATCACTTCAGAAATACTTGCCTCTCGTTACTTCTTTGAGTGATTCGTACACATGACAGTCACTAGGATCATATCATGGAGAGTCTGAACTATTAAACAGGTTGTTTAGGTTTGGGAGATTGTTATACTGTAACAATACACCTGAAGTCAGAAGTCCTCGTCGTTTACTTTTGATTGCAGGCCGAAGTTAATTTTTAAGCATTTCTGAATAAGAAGTACCGGTTACTATCACTCCTCTATCCATGTAATGTTTCAAAATTACTACTTTTGTAACCCAGGGAAAAGTGAGCATTACTTTTTCAACAGGTGGTTGAGTGCGAAATCTTTTGGTTCCAGCGATAAGCTATGGCGCCATTCCTTGTTTGACCTTTTCGTTTTTTGTTGGTAATAATGAATCTAGGTCCCATTGTACTTTTGGTCGTGACTGTAGCCATTCGTTCATGCAGTTTATATCTCTACATCACTTCTGAGATTTTTGCCTCCCATTACTTCTTTGAGTGATCCGTACACGTGAAAATCACTAGAAGCATGGTCAGGTGAATGAGAGGGGGGGTGAATTAAACATTGAAATTTTACACCATGGTTAATCTGAACAATCAAACGAGTTGTATGCGTTCGAGGGCTTATCACGCTGTAACAGTACACCTGAAGTCAGAAGACCTTGTTGGTTGATCTTGGTTGCAGAGCGAAGTTGATTTTTAAGCATTTCTGAAAAAGAAGCACTGATTACTGTCATTCCTCTATTCATATATGACGGCCTTTCAATTTAGCATCGACTGACGTGTGGCATCCATCTTGCAGACTCTTTATTAAATTTCAATACAACGTGGACAATATTCTGCGCTGAACCATAACCTTCAAAGTTCTGCATATTTCTTGCAGAGTTATACGCCCGTTTTCCTTTATAAGATTTTGCCACTAATGCAATATCTTCGTCCGTCACTATGCAGCGAGCCTGTCCCGGTCTCAGGGCATTCTCCATAGAAGTTACACTGCGTCTAAACATTCTACACCACTCGTACACTTGTTACTGAGTTAAATACAAAACACCGTACTGCGCTGTCATTCTGCGATGAATTTCGATTGGTGTTACACCTTCACTAGTCGATAAAACGCATAACAGGTCGCTGTTCTAACGCGGTGCCTGCTAATATTGGGACAACCATCTTCATACTAACGCTACTGCTATATTTTGTATTTTAGCATCACTCTACGAAACTCAAGGAACATCACTGCTTCGTATCAAGTCATACAAGTTTCTGGAATCTTATTGCACTATCAAAGTTTTCATTTGATACACCTTCGTACAATAAGTATAAATGTCGATGCAAAAGATAAAAAAGAGTTTTACGGAAATATTACTTAATTATTGTAGCGTATAAATTTTTAGCGATATATTATGTCATACATTAACCCATATACCCACAAATACATACCTGGGGATACCAGAAATGAAAGTTATATGAATCTCTGTGCGCAGGCATCTTACGTAACCCTTACCTTAATAAGCAATGTAAATATTGTAATAATTAGTGATACGTATAAAAACAATATTTATATTTAAATATACAAGGTATTGTCAATATTAATACATAACACAATTTCGATATGTCAAACTAAATATAAAATAAATGGATAATTTCTTCATTTATTATTTAAATTTTGATTTACTAAAATCTATTTAATGCCATTTACGTGTCACTTGTTAATCAGATATGTATTTCTAACTTTAATCAGTCAACACGATACAATATTCAAGTTTGCAAGAGTTATTGGTACAGTTCTAACCTTAAAATGATTTTGGTCAATGACTTCAACAATTTTAGATCCCCGCGATACGTTCTCCTCTCACTGAAGTTCCTCTTTCTCTAGCCCATGATATTTGGCCACAATTTTTGTTTGACATTTTAATCTAGCTGTTTACAAGCATTGATAGTTATAGTTGAAAAATCTATTTGAGTATTTTTAAAGTATAAATGTCTAAAATAATCATTTGTGTACAAGAAATAATAGAAGTGAACAAAGAACATTATCAAGCTTATTACTTACGTGCAATTGTAAACGTCGAGACCTAACCGCGCGCTAAAATAAACAGAACTGCTCCATGTAATTTATGTCATATTAAAAGATTCGTATGCTTAGTGGTTTAATTAGTTCAAGCCACCGTCTACAGAACAGTAGATACAGGTTCGAATCTCAGTTCAAATACAAAAAAGTTTTACACGTTTTACATTTATGTGATTAATAATAACCAGAGTTGGGATGAATACGCAGCGCCCCCACCAGTGTAATATAATAAAAGAGATTAAGGGTAGAAGTATAAATTAGTACCGAACGGATCTTTATATAAGACGCACGTATATTTATTAAGTATGACGGACGTGCGTAAGGGAGAAATGAGACCATTGGTTGAAGCAGTGCAAAAGTTTATTAATGAATTTCCCGATTTATATTATAATGGTGCGAAGACATACTTTAAAGTTTGAGATAAATCGTTGATGTGCTGCGACAAATGCGAGTGTAAAAATCATATAGAGTGTACAACACCAAATGATTCATGATAATCGCCTGATTTGAGACTTCATCTATTCGACAACCAACCGTTTCATGGAATAAATACAGCCCCAACTGGAAGCTAAGATCCCGGAGAGAGTTACAGAGTCATATGGCAACTGTACATAATGACATCGAAAACATGATCAAAGCTGTAGTAAAAGATAAACAGCTGCGACGAAACGACACATTAAAAAAACATTCTATTTCGAATATTATAGTACGTATTATATAGCCTGTTAAACATTTCCCATTGTATTAGCTAGCAAAAGATTAGGGAAGTGCACTGGCGAAGCAATTATGAAGCCAATGCTGGATATGCTAAAAGATTTGAACTTTCAACTGGCCAACTGTTAATATTTGTGAGCGGTTATGCAGGGGCAATGAGTGGTGTAGGCGGTTTCCTTAGAGACAAGTGTAAGGGATTTTTACATTTGACGTGAAAGTTCATGCTTTACTCCTTGTAGCACAAAGTATTCGAAAATGTTATCCAGAGGTGAATGCATTAATTTCAAATACCAAAAGATTGTTTTTGAAATCTCCCAAACGAACTCGAGAATTCCTAAGCCATTAGAGTCAATTCTCACACGTTGAGGAACATGGTTGAAAACTGCTTTCTATTATTACGCAAATTTCAACAAGTAAAATCTGTGGTTCTACGATTCAAACCCAACGAAGCTGCAGCAATCTAGGAAAACCAGAAAAGATTTGAACATAGTTTAAAACAAATTTACGACAATTATAAAGGTTTATTTAACTCAACAGAAAAACAATGGGATGTCGTTAGTGGAGACAATGTAAATTGTGAACGATATACTGCCATGTACTACAAGTGGCACAAAAATATTTGCGTTGTAGAAAAGTTCGAGAGTGTTATAAACAAACATTTCGATTTTACCAGATTAAGACAAATTTGTGGTGGTGCGTGTATAGATCTATTTTTAATGGTTATTTTAGTTATGCGCGTATTACGTCCGTAAATGTCGAGCGGTCATTTTCTAAATACAAGAATATCTTTTCAGCACGGCGTACGTTGCTCCCCGAGACAAACGTGAAAACTTACGTCATGCTGCAGATATTTTCTCGATCCTATCCATTTTGCGCTGTGTAACAACAGCTGTGAATAGTGTAAGTGCGTTATTTATAAAACAAAACAAGTGATATAAATATCGCATGCATCGCAAGGTTGAACCTTTGTTTGTATACTCGCCTTGTTACCATCCTGGCCCGCGGGAAAAATATCTCAATTCTTATAATAACAATGGAATAGGAGAAAATGTTAATTTTTGTTGTAGAGCTCAATTTCCTGCAATTTTTAACGTGGTTTAAGCTATATCAATCACGTATTTGATAACTAGTTGTATTCCTTGGCCGTTAGTTGTCACGTTTCGATTTTCTAAATCAAAAACAGTTATTCCGGTAGCCTCTGCTGATAATTAAAAATTAATATCACATCCTACACAACGTGTTCATTAATAATACTGTAACCTACATATCATGTTTATTTTGACAAGCTCTGTTTCAGGTTACGACTTTTCGGTTTATCCATAGGCACTATTTCCAAAATAAGACTCACGCCTACCTCTTCTCCACCATTTTACGTGGAATCAATGCATATAACTCCCAAACTGAAGAAGCTGGAGGTAAAACAGACGCACCTCTTCGACTAAACAGTAACTAATATTTTCCAGAATAATTTTGAAGGTCTGATGAACAGTACGGAAGTTGGCGACACGTTTAACAAGGCCATCACTAAACTGGCTCCAACCGCCTTGGACACTTTATGGCCGGAAATTGAAGGCAAAGTATCCGATATACTTATTTCGGTACGGTAAAAAAACACGAGGACTTTTCAGTAAGGTCAAGGAGTAGTATTACCAAAACGTTTTTGGAAGTGACTAACGCCATAAGTAACACATGGATCAATAAGTCCCGAGACTAACAATTAAAACAACATTTTTTTTGCAAAATTTTTTTTTATTCATCAACATAATCACCTTTTAGGGTGATACAATGGTTCCAACGCTTTTCCAATTTTTCAGTACCATGTTTATAAAAAAATTTATCTTTCGCTTCAAAATAAGCTTCAGTTTCAGCGATGACCTCCTCATTTGAGCCAAATCTTTTTCCCTGGAGCATTTTTTTAAGATCAGCAAAGAGCCAGTAGTCACTGGGGGCTAAATCTGGCGAATATGGGGGGTGGGGAAGCAGATCAAAACCCAATTCGTTCAATTTTGCCATTGTTTTCATCGACTTGTGGCAGGGTGCATTGTCTTGGTGAAAAAGGATTTTTTTTCTCTGCATGTGCGGTCGTTTTTTTGCGATTTCCTCCTTCAAAAGCACCAGTAAGTCAATATAATAATCACTGTTGATCGATTTACCTTTTTCGAGGTAGTCAATGAAAATCACGCCATGTGTATCCCAAAAAACTGACGCCAGGACTTTGCCAGCTGACTGCTGCGTTTTCGGACGTTTCGGACGGCTTTCGCCAGCTGTGCGCCACTCAGATGACTGCCGCTTCGACTCTGGAGTGTAGTGATGTATCCATGTTTCGTCCATGGTCACGTAACGACGCAAGAAATCTTTTTTGTTGCGAGTAAATAGCGATAAACAGCTTTCTGAATCATCGACTCATTGCTGTTTTTGTTCCATCGAGAGCAATCGCGGCACCCACTTGGAAAAAACCTTTTTCATGCTCAATTTTTCATGAAGGATAGTAAATACACTTCCATATGATATCTGTGTCATCTCAGCAATCTCACGGAGCTTCACTTTACGATCTTTCATTATAATTTTTGTCACTTCACTCACATTTTCCGGTGTAACGGCTTCCACAGGTCTACCCGAGCGTTCCGCGTCATTTGTGTCGGTACGACCACGTCTAAACTCGGCAAACCACCGACAAATCGTTGCTTTTGATGGACAAGAGTCCGGGTAACATTTTTCAATCCATTGTTTTGCTTGCGTGGTGTTTTTACCCATTAAAAAACAATGTTTTATCAGAACACGAAACTCGGTTTTTTCCATTGTTTAAACAAACTACAAAACGACTTTACTCCAACCTCGATAACTCAGCTGTTTCTGGTCCGATCGACTTAAAATGTTGACACGTTTCAAGCAAAAGTTAGTACTCTAGAAAGACGTGGTTACTGGTTTACTACGAGCGCCATCTATGGGTTAGTCTCGGGACTTATTGATCCATGTGTTACAGCCCGTTAATTTCTTTATTTTTGAATGAATTTAAATTCAATTTGGCAATATAGTAGTATCTGTAAATTCCTATTCTTGCAAGCACATATCGGAACTACAGCACAGTAATTTCGGAAGTCACATAAATTTTGAAAATTTAAATAAAACACTATAATTATTTTTAATTAATTTATATCTTTGTGCCATGTTACATCTAACTACATATCATTTGTTAATTTTCGTCACTAGGGTACTCCTCCTACTTTGACATGACGTGTGTTACGGGGGTTAAATGGCCTCTTAATTAATTTGATAAATAATAATGATAATAATTACACTGAGGAATAATTTTCAACATAATTTCTGTAGATTTCGATTTTTCAGCTGTTTTAAAGATATATATAGGCATGCTGGTTTCAAAATTGTAGTTAGTTTTCTTCTATCACGTCAAGTTTTTTTCTCTAAAGCGTATATTAATGTGTTCATTCTCCGTTAGATCGAGCGTAGGTCACGGGAAGCACTAGTGCCCTCCTATTGACAAAAGAAAATCTTCCCGATTGGACAGGGGTGAATGACGCCGTAAAAAACCAATGACAGTTGAATGCTTGTCTAAGCTATTCAGGTATATGTGAGATAGTGTAGTTAAACGTTGTGCGTCGCTCTTTAGAGTGAAGCGCACTGCGAAGTGGACTCGGAGTTTTTGTTTTTATACAAAGAGTTATACTACAAACCAATTCAATTTGGCCAGTCAAGCAGCACGATCGTTTTAAAAGATACACTACGAGAAAAAAATTTGGGGCGCTTAATTCAAAAGTTTGACATGTGAATGTGAGGTTATGACTGCAGCCTATTAGATTATACAACAAACTAACCTTAAAACTCAAACAACAAATAGATCGAAATAGATATGATATTGTACTTGACTGTACTTCAGCTGAATATATAGGTTAAGGAGGTGAGAGGTAAAGAGTTTCGCGTATTAGTTCACATTTTTTCCGCCGGCCAAATAAAGTTGGTCGCACTATAACAATGTTTAGTTTTTTAGACTATATCACTTCCGGAATTACCAGAAGTAATATAGTCTTGATATGTACTTGCAAAAATGGTAGTTTTTCGATATTCTGGAATTACCATATTTAATTTAGATCTACTGACGAGTAAAGAAATTAAACGATTGTACCTGCAGCATATCACCGAGTATAGTAGAGACCTGACCTGGACAGGAACCGTAATAAATTCAATCCTAATCTTTACTGAAAGGACCTCGTATATATATTTTTTAATGTTTATTAACGGGTAATAGTTTTTGTTTTATTTTCAGATCATAAATGAAAAAATCAAGGATCTTCGGATTACTCATTTAATGGGACATGTCACGAATATGTTTAAGATTAATTTAAATCAAGGGAAATTACGTGTAAATAACTGAATTATATTATAAGTTAGTTTCACCTTTTTTTTTTTGTAAATAAATCTGCAAAATATCTCAAGATTGTTATATTCATTAAAATATTCTAAAAACCACTTGTCATCCTTTTTTTGATTTGACTATTTAATTGGAGCGTCTATTTTTAAATTGTAACTAGTCGAAGTTATATTATGAACGTCTAGTTTAACAAGTTAATATACCTCAACAAAAAAACACTATCAATCTTATACATTTGTTTTAAATATAAAGCATTGAAATACGTTACTTGATTATTCAAATGCTCATTAGAAAATTAAGGACTTTCCAAGTTTAAATTGCGTTTGATTATGTAATAAATCGTTTGTAATTATAAATAAAATAATATAGTCAATTAGTGGAACAATACAGTGAAATCTATATTGTAATCTTTACAACCACTAACAAATATAAGTGTGTATGTATAAAATGGCCCAAATATTATAAATTTCATTTCAATTTATCTGCTTCTGGGTTTCCAGGCTGGAACCGCGTCACTAGTAAATCTGCCGACGTTTCGTACCCATTTGTATGGGACATCTTCAGGGCTGAACTACTACACTGAAACTGGTGTAAGTCGATGGGGGACGCGTTTATATATGGGTCATGGGTCAATGGAGCGTTACGGTTGCGGTTGGGTAGATTAGAGATGCAGGATTGCCAAGCGTTATGTAGGGGGTAGCCATCATCGCGGTTAAGGTTATTGGGGTGCTTAAAGATCTCTATAGTTTCACGGATTTTGCGACCATAGAAATAGTTAGTGCGGGATAGGATCTTGGTCGAATTAAACTGAATATGGTGCCCGGTTTCCAGCTTATGCTCGGCAAGTGCAGAACCGGCTATGCGCAGCAACCTAGTACAACGCTCATGTTCAGAAACACGAGTGCCGACAGACCGCTTTGTTTCACCAATATATGCCCTGCCGCATGAACAAGGAATCCTATACACACCAGGTGATTCTAAAGAAACATGGTCTTTTACGGAAAAAGGGTCAGATAATTTGGAATGGGGTTTGAAGATGGTTTTGATGTTGTTTTTGAGAAGAATCCTACTGATGCGGTCAGTAACACCTTGTATATAGGGTAGGTGGGCTTTAGAGAAGGGGAGAGATGATGTAAGCTGTGTATTAAGTTGTGAGATTTTGGGATTAAGATGTCGATCTATGGTTCGCTGAATATTATGGTTGGAGACATTATTATTAATAAGAGCTTTGGTAACATGACTTAATTCCTGGGATATAGAATGCTGGTCAGATATGTTGACAGCTCTTTGGACTAAGGAATTGATAACGCCCTGTTTCTGGGCGGGATGATGATGGGAGAGGGCATTGAGATACCGATCAGTGTGTGTGGGTTTGCGGTACACTGAATGTCCTAGTGAACCATCCAGATGACGAGTTACCAAGACGTCGAGGAAAGGAAGGGAACCTTCAGATTCAATCTCCATGGTGAAATTAATGGAATCGTGTTGTGAATTTAAGAAAACATATAAATGCATATAAAACTTAAAAGACACAGCAGTAGATAGCTTTTAAAGACTTTATCATTTTTCGAAGTATTGTTCACGAAGGTTAATGCACTTTTGCATGCGCTCGAACCAACTCTGGAAGCAGTTATTGCACTTGTTTGTTGGTACAGTCAAAATTGCGTTTTTGAAGACATTGACTACTCCTTCTAACGACTGGAACCTTTGACCATGCAGTCCGTTCTTGATTCTCGGAAAGGTAAATCGTTGGGGACAAGTACATGGGTAGTCTTTTAAGTTTTGCATATAAAACTGGATGATAGTAACTGGATGAGTAGATAGCTTTTAAAGACTTCATTGTTTTTCGAAGTATTCTCCACGAAGACTAACGCGCACCTTTGCATGTGCTCGAACCAACTCTGGAAGCAGTTGTTACACTCGTTTGTTGATACAGTCAAAATTGCGTTTTTGAAGACATTGACTACTCTTTCTGACGACTGGAACCTTTGACCACGCAGTCTGTTCTTGAACTTCGGAAAGGTAAAGAAATCGTTGGTACTTAGGTCCGGACTGTACAGAGGATTATCCAACAATTCGACGATTTGTTGCTTTAAAAATTCAATTGTCTTGCGTGCTGTGTGCGAACTTGCACTGTCTTGATGGAGGATGATTCGTCGTTTGGGATTGGTTCTTCGAAGCTCAGCAATGACTTGTGGCAAACAAATGGTTGTATACCGATCGACAGTAACAGTTCTTTGATGTGCAGAAGAATTGTTGCTACATGACTAGTTTTTGAGACATACCACGGTCATCTTTTTGGAGACACTTGGAGAACGGATGAGTTGTGTCGGCTTTTCTTCACCTTGGAACACCCAAACAGACAACTGGCGTTTATTTTCTGGGTCCTATGAGTAAACCCAAGATTCCTCACCACCGACAATGTTGTACACGGTTTTAGAATTTCTGGCGTTGAAGCGATCTAGAGTTTTTTGATACCAATTCACCCTAGCTGCTTTCTGTTCTTCGGTCAACAGATGTTGGACTTCGTTGATGATCTTGCGCGCTGCATTGACGTTTTTCTAAGAGACTGCTGTTTTTTGTGAACCTGCTCTTGGATTGTCACTAAAACTAATCCGTCCACGTTTGAATTCTCCATACCAACGAGAAATTGTTGACTGATATGGCGCTTCATTGCCGAAAACAGAAACTAACTCGGCGAAGCATTCTTGTTAAGATAATTGTCTTAGAAACTTATAAAAAATTATTCTGCGAAAATGTTCCCGGTTTAATTCCATTTTGTACAGGCGACTACTGATGAATTAGATAAATGCCAGTATATATTCGTATTTTACAGCGTTGTTAATACACTGGCAAACTTTCGTGGTTTATAGTATATATTTTTGTATTATTATTATTATTATTATTATTATTATTGAAGAAAAAATAAAGAAGAATCGGATGTATAATGAGTATTAAAAACGCCTTAATATAATTAATTCATAAAATATATGAGGTAAGATACATAGGCATGTAGTATAATTAATTATTCTTAAGTCTAGAAACAATTGACGCAAACTTTGACACTAAAATCAGCTTCGGCTTGCGGCATCTCTACTTGTTTCAAATCAATATTTTTGCAATCTCTAAAAATACCATCGCCTCTGCAAACAGTAGAAATAAAACGAAAAAGATATGCAAATATTACATAAAAAATGACGAATATTAATTGTAGATGTTAGGGAGACACGTATGTACATACTTGCAAATGTAATTTGTAAAATTTATATTCCCAGATTTGAATCTTTGAAAAATATCGTACACGTCCATGTGTTGGACGTATTTTTTACACAAACCCCTTAGCCTGAAACGTTAATAGAGAAGCATTTTTCCTGGAATCCGAAGGTAAAAAAATGTACGTACGCTTTCGTCCAATTGCCGTTCATTCGAGAGTTCACATGTTTGCTGTTAATGGAAGCTTTTGTTATCAATCTTTTTCCATTGTAATCTCTCAAATCGTAGCTGAAACAAATATTAAATACAATAAATTAGTACGTAGGATGTTTTTTAAGTTTTACAGAGTGGGATATAGAGGGTGCCACTAATCAAATATCAATACTAAAAATTAACCTCCATCTTTAGTTAATCTAAATCCAAAGTTTCAGTGCGATACGTGTAGTGTTGTAGATAAAGCGAACTTCAAATTTGACAAGTTAGTTGGAAAATGGAATTAAAACGAGAACATTTTCGCCGAGCAATTTTTTATAATTTTCAAAGACAATTATCTCAACAAGAATGCCTCACCGAGTTGGTTTCTGTTTTCGGCAATGAAGCACCACATTAGTTAACAATTACTCATTGTTATGAAGAAATCAAACGTGGGTGGATTGGTCTTAACGATCCAAGAGCAGGTTCACCGAAAACGGCAGTCACTCAGGAAAACGTCGATGCTGTGCCCAAGATCATCAACGAAGATCGACATGTGACATATCGCCAGATTGAAGCATTATTGGGGATTTCGAAGACCTCAATTGAAAAAATTCTGCATAAAGAACTGTGTTTAAAAAAGTTAGTTTCCCGTTGGATACCGCATCTGTTTATCGAAGAACAGAAAGCAGATAGGGTGATTTGGTGTCAAAAAACTCTAGATCGCTTCAACGTCAGAAATTCTAAAACCGTATACAACATTGTTAGTGGTGAAGAATCTTGGGTTTACTCATACGAGCCAGAAAATAAACGCCAGTCGTCTGTTTAGGTATTCTAAAGTGAAGAAAAGTCGACATCGCGCAACCATCTCCAACGAAATGGTCGCGACATTTGTCTCGAAAGTAGGTCATGTAGCAACAATTCCTCTACAAGATAAAAGAACTGTTACTGCCTATTGGTATACAACCACTTGTTTGCCGCAAATTAATGCAAGTTCGCACACAGCACGCAAGGTTATTGAATTTTTAACACAACAAAACGTCAAATTGTTGGACCATCCTTCGTACAGTGCGAACCTAAGTTCCAACGATTTCTTTATCTTTCCGCCAATGAAGAACAGACTGCGTGGTTCAAGGTTCCAGTAGTCATAAGGAGCAGTCGATGCCTTCGAAAACGCAATCTTGACTGTATCAACAAACGGGTGGAACAACTACTTCCAGAGTTGGTTCTAACGCATGCAAAAGTGCATTAACCTTCTTGGAGAATACGTCGAAACAGAATGAAGTTTTTTAAAGCTATCTACTGCTTTATTCCAGTTTTATATGCAAAAGTTGAACGACAACCCATATGTTATGGTACGTCTGTCATACTTAATAGGAAAAACGATACTATCGCAAGGCTATTGAATTTTTAACACAACAAACGTCGAATTGTTGGGCCATCCTTGATACAGTTCGGACCTAAGCCCCAACGATTTCTTTATCTTTCCGAAAATCGAGAACGGACTGCGTGGTCAAAGGTTCCAGTAGAAGCAGTCGATGCCTTCAAAAATGTAATTTTGACTGTACCAACAACGAATGGAACAACTGCTTCCAGAGTTGGTTCGAGCGCATGCAAAAGTTCATTAATCTTTGTGGAGAGTACTTCGAAAAGCAATGAAGTCTTTAAAAGCTATTTTCTGTTTTATTCCAGTTTATGGTACATATTGACGTGATCACAAAATCGGCAAAATGAGCTGTATGTGTGTATGAATTATTAATCCATTTTGCAAGAAGAATTTTGCGTAATAATTGGTATATTACCATTCTTCTTTCTATAAATCTTTAAATTGTAACTAAATTTATGTAGAAGTACTTTGTTCTTAGGCAATCAATCGAGATTAAAAATAATTTTTTTTTTTCTTAAAACATAGAATAATAATATATACATAAGTTCTTAAAATTATACGTACTTTTTAAATCCATTTAGACATAAATCATTTAAAACTGGACATCCGCAATTTTCAATAGGCAACAGTCCCGCGCTGTGTTCATAATAAAAGTCCGTAAATGTTTGATTTATCTGCAAAGAAATTCGAAACTTTTAACAAATACAAATTATTTTAAACTTTAATCAATACACTTTCGGCAATCGCAAGGCAAGCTGCACATTTTAAACAGGCGGATTTGAAATTGTACACGTCATAATTTTTTTTGAAATCTTTGAAGGGATTTATAATTTTTCTTTTCATTTCGAAATCAAATGAACACATCTGCATTGATAAATGATTATCCGATTCTCCGGGATCGTAAAATGTACAAGTGTCTTTTTCGTTTTCTTTTTCATTTTCTTCGTTCGTGACAGTTAACGTGTTTGTATCTTCTTTAATTTTCACTTTATTTTTACAGTATCGACGTTTGTTTAAACATTGTGTGGAATGGAAAAAATAGAGTATAAGAAGCAAAATAATATAAATATAGAAATTTGTTTGCATTATAAAAATAGAAATTTGTAAACTGACAAAAAATTTGGTTCCAAATATTTCAGAAAAACTGTCAAAAAACACTTTTCAAATTTCAAATAATGAATTTTATACATAAAATGTTATAATGTGTAAAACTGCATATACCTGTGCCAAATTATTTCAATCCTGGTATTCTTTAATATAGGATATTTTGAAGTTATAATCCATTGTGATGATTATTTAATAACTAGTACGACGACTAGATATTATAAATGTCTTATTTTTTAAATTCAAGTTGACATCGAATTCTCAGCATAATTACACAATTAAATCTTTGTAATAAAGCATAATTTGTATTTTTCTCTTATAGTTTTAATGGATTTTTTCTTTGTGTTTATGAAAAGAAAAGATAAAAAATAAAGCTTGAACTACTGCCACCTATATTCTAAGAGCTCAATTATTTTATTAGCATACCATTCTATAAAATTAGATTGATTTGGAATTTAAATAAATTGTAAATGAGCTATTCGTTCTCTTGTTTACAAAATCTTTGATTAAATATTCTTTTTGGAATCGTAAATATAGCCAAAATCTATATTTTATTTGCCCTACATTCCAATACCTAGTATAAAGGTCATGACATGTGTTGCTATGCAATATTTTATCAGCTTGAGGCTTTCTAAATAGTGATGAATAATAGTCGGTATCTATATTATAATTTATTATAAATAACGTATAATAAATCGTTACATTCGATAGCTTATAATCATTATTTTCATATTTTCTGTTTAATCAATCCAATATTACCTTCCATTATGAGTGCCATCTGTCATATGAAATTAAAATCTTGGCGTTGACATATACAGAGACCTACATAACGAAAATAAAAATTTTCGTTATGTAGGTTTTTTTACTTTAAGGATCCATTCAAAATATTTTATAATTCTTTTCATTGATAAATAAAAATCACTCAATTTATAAATAAGAAGCGACTGATATTTTTACTTTACTTACTTTTAATCTTTATTGAAATTACAGTTACAAACATTTCCTCTATTGCTTGAATGCTTTGTATGTCTGTATAATCTAATATATGCGAATTAATATTAATAAAATGAAATTGTTATATAAAAAATTTGCAGTTGTATCATTAACGCATATGTAATAGATACTTTTAACATAAATTAATTTGAAATTCATTTGGATATCCCGAGCATGCGTGTTGACCGTTTTATGTGGCTTCTATTTTGGCAACGCCATTTTGGATTTCGTGTGTTTGTGTGTTTGGTTGTGTTTATAACATTTTTTTAGTTGGTTAAATCAAAGTGTTCGGAATGGAAAAATTAATAATTCATATCGCAGCGTTGAAACGATTCCCTTAATTTCACGCGGAAGATTCAAGAAATGCAATTAAAATGGAATTGTGTTAGCGGAAAAGTTTGGGCGCCAAGCATTTATACATCATTCCGTCAAGAGAACTTTTTGTTTACATTTTAAATTATTGTATTGGAAATTCAAACAAGTTTCAACATGTTTTATGCACATTTTGTGTTGGCCAAAAAAGGGCCTCTAGCTCGTATTTGGTTAGCAGCCCATTGGGATAAGAAGCTAACTAAAGCTCATGTCTTCGAGACTAACATAGAAAAATCTGTTGATGGCATTCTACAGCCAAAAGTTAAAATGGCACTACGAACTTCTGGTCATTTACTCCTTGGTGTGGTTAGAATATATTCTCGTAAAGCAAAATATTTATTAGCTGATTGCAATGAAGCCTTCGTTAAGATTAAAATGGCATTTCGACCTGGTATGGTCGATCTGCCAGAGGAACATCGTGAAGCTGCTGTTAATGCCATTACATTACCGGAAGTCTTTCATGATTTTGACACAACAATGCCGGAACTTAAGTAAGTTTATAATACTTGTCTACAGACACACACAATTTTTCAGTATAAGATGTTTAAATACATGACGATGTAGTTTTTCATTTTATAGCGACGTTGATATTGAAGCACAATTTAGTTTAAATCAATCAAGAGCAGAAGAAATTACCATGAGGGAAGATTATGGAAGTATGGCTTTAGTTTCCACCGATGATGGTTTTGGAGATATGGGATTTGATACAGATGCACCTGAGCTAATGAGGCATGCCACAACATTAGAACCGTCAATGGAACAGGTATTATTGTAATTTGACTTATTTTTTCCCATATTAATTAATTCAAATTATAGAGTAACTTGCTATTTACGGATGGTCCTGTATTAGATGGTGTTGGAATGGAAAAGGAGCGAGAACCGATTCCATCTACTTCGACTGCCCAGCCGATGGAGGTAGACTCTCATATTAGGGATGAAGGTTTTGGTGGAATATGTGTGTTATACATCTTATATGTATTTTAAAATTTTTAATATTTTTATTTTAACAGCTGGCGGATTATTTGAAGGCGGTTTATTTGATGATGCACCAATGGGCGAAGTTCCTCCAGTTGATTCTCATTTACAAGAAGCCGCTCCACCACCTCCTCCTGTAGAAAGCGACGACGAAATGGACACTTTTGGACCACCATCTGTTGGCCCGCCATCTGACGATTCTAGACCCCCATCTGTATTGGGTACTCCTGAACCAACTCCTCAACCTCCAGTTGCACCAACTCCTGAACCACCCCCGGAACAACTAGAAGAACATAGAGCTGCCACACCATTAGATCAAACGACATTGCTTCAAAACGAAGAAGAGAGCTTTGCACTAGCTCCTGTTGATGCTTCCGCATTAAGAGGATTCACGAAAACAAAGCGAAAGCGTAAATTAATTGTCGATGAAATAAAAAATATATCTGGTGAAGAAATGAAAAATCAACTGTCCGACACTAGTGATATAGTTACGACATTGGATCTAGCACCACCTACAAAGAGGTTAATGCATTGGAAAGAAACCGGTGGAGTAGAGAAGCTATTTGCTTTACCCGCAAGGCCAATACCAGCGAGAGCTCTATTCGCAAATTACCAAAGACATTTAGTGTTGAGAGCGATTGGAACAGAAGATTTTGCTATGTTAGGTGATGCCGATTCTTTAGCTTTAGATCAGATTCGCGAAGCTGAAGAACAACCAAGCGTTGTCGAGCATGTACCAACTCGACGAGGGCGTAAAAGAAAAATCGCAGAAGACGTTGAACCCGCACGTACTCCTATACATGTTCCAGAATTGGAAGTCCCTCCACCACTGGTTTTACAACCGGAAGAAGCCTTGGCAGCTATGATGCCGCCAACACCTTTAGCACCTCCCACGCCTTTAGCACCCCCGACACCTTTAGCACCTCCAACACCGTTAGCTCCTCCAACTCCCATAATGCCTGCAACGCCGTTAACTCCTTCTACTCCGTTGCCGCCACCGACACCTATTCCGTCTTCACCCATGGCTCCACCTACTCCTATGGCCCCACCTACGCCTATGGCTCCTCCCACTCCTTTACCACCACCAACACCTTTACCACCGGAAATACCACAACCTTCCTTAATGCCAAGTGTAATGCCCTCACCAATGCCACAAACTCTTATAAGTACGACAATGACGTCATCGCTACCTCAATTTGTTGAAACAATCGGCACACCTCAATTGATGGGAACAATGCCTACTCCTTCACATTTATTACAGGAAGAAATGCCGCCTCCACCTACACCGTTAGGTTATCCAGGGACACCAGCGCCACCTACAAGTATTAGTTATCCGTCTACACCCGCGCCACCTACTCCTTTAGCTCATATAGAAGAAATGCCACATTTACCACTCGAACAGGTTAGTCCATGAATTTTTATAATATTTCTCTTTAAATGATATTGTTTTAGGTACGTTCCTTGTTACAAGAACAAGAGTCTTTAGGAGGTTACGCACCGCCTATGACGCCAGCAACGACAGAGGAATTATTAACCCATGGCATAGGAATTCCACCAACTCCGCATCATGAAGGATTGGATGAGCTGCAGGAAATTCCACAAATGGGCTATGGCCAAGTATGTAAAGATGATGATTGGAATCTCTTAAGTTTCACTATTTCCAAACTATCCACTATAATCAATTTTTTTTATCAAATATGTATTCTTGTCTTAGTGTATTTACTGTATGCTGATTAATTTAACTAACAAGTCTCTATGTCCTGTTCCTTCTTATCCTGAAATTGCCCATATTTAAGATGTAAGTGCGAAAAAATCATTTTATCGGTTTTAATTTAGTCAAATTATTAATTAAATTTCTATTTAGGGTCAAGTACAGATGGCAAACATGGGTTATGACGAGCACGTACACGAACCAGCTCCTGGTGGCATGTCAGAACGTGTTCAGTCCCCTTGGCAAGGCGATTATGACTTACCACCGTCCGTTGATCAGGTACCTAATTTGTTTTATAATAGAATACCGTGAAATCGAATTAATACACGGTCTATGTTGTATCACTATTGAGCAAAACTGAATATGGAATATAAATTTTTTTTATTTAATTATATTTATGATTATGAACTATATATAAACGGTGTTATTAGCATTAAAAACAATACTTACTTCTCGTAATTATATATAAATATATAAATTAGTTTCACGATGGAAAATTTAATGAAAATTATATTATTTTCTGCTACTCCATCGTTAATTAAATACACAGAAATTAATTAAAAATTTCTGCGCTGGAGAAGGACTCGAACCTCTATCTGCCGTTCTCTAGACGACTGCTTTACCAAGCGCAGAAATTTTTAATTAATTTCTGTGTATTTAATTAACGATGGAGTAGCAGAAAATAATATAATTTTCAATACTTACTTCTGTCTATTTTAACTCTAAATAATGAATGCTCTATAAAGCTTACACAAAGGTGGTAACAACTTTTCTGTAATATTTTAATAATTATGTGTATTCAATTTTTCTCAACAGTGTATTTTTTTTTCTAAATTCGACTTTATTCTCGAAATTATGGTCCCAATCAGACTTTACAGAACTGTATATCCATTATTACAATGTTATTTCTTTAATTTTAGGCGGAGGAACAGCAAGTCGATGAATCAGATGAACAATTCGAAGAGCGTGTATTAAACAAAAGGGCATATCAAATGTTTACGCTCGTTCGAAGAAAACTCCAGCATACGAATCAAATAACGCTCACGGAAATGTGTCACAGGAATAATCGAAAACAGGTAGATATTTCAAAATAATTTTTCTAGAAAATGTGGCTAATTGACTGAACAAAAAAAAGGTAAGAAAACCCTCACTACATCAATGTTCTTATTTTGTATACGTATTTCTGCTGATGTCAATTTAGTTATCGAAATACGTATACATAGTCGAACGTTGATGTGGTAAGAGGATTCTTGCCTTTTTTTTGGATTAAGGTAAATATTTAGTTTGCTATTTTGTATTTATTTCCTTTTGTGTAGCCTGTCGATAGTTCGGTGGTATATTGGGGTTTCAAATACGATGCCACTCCAAGACATTAAACAAAAAAAAATGATATTCACAATATTTATTCATATACATATATTAACAGACAATAGATGACAGAAATATTAATACTTTGATTGCCGGAGTCACGTTAACGCGATTTTTGTTAAGCAACAGTTATCAACTGCCATCTTATTTATTTGCATGGTAATTGGTAGTATAAATAATAACGTAATTATATTGACAATTACGATGTAAATCTGTATGTTCGATTTGAAAGCATGCATTTGCACGTATCGGTGTTAGTGGTATATTGGCAGATGATATATATACGGGCGACCTCTCTCTCGCTATACGACGACCCGCCACTATCTGTCAAACTACTATCCAGTTTTAGTTATTAGTACAGGAAGTTCCCGCATGGAATGCCATTGTATGCCGTGCGGGGGTTTCCTATACACACCAGAAGAGGAGCATATTCTCTAATGACGGCTCGATATCCGAGCCGTCATTAAATTTTTAGAGAAACTCTAACATCGACTGACACAAATGACTGTAACACAACAATTGAGCAATCAAAACCACTGAGATTTTTAGGAGTGTTTTTCAAGGAATGCGCAATTATATTACTAGAATATTTTTGACGAGTAACTCCATCTACATGTTGAGTATTGAATTTTTTCACAGTCCTCGTATATACTTTTTCAAGTATTTAAATATTGCTTTCTTTGAAATTATTTTGAGTTAAAAATAATGTGAACTATTTTTCTAAGTCGATGGAAATGATCAAAAAAGTAAATAAAATCGCTTTCCACAATAATGTCCGTATTCTGCATAAGATTTTAATAAATAAGTTGTTATCAACAGGTGATTAATCACAGTGTTGTACTTAGATCCGCGGTTAAACCCGCACAGAAACAAATCCGTGCCAGACATTCACCGTCAAAAGCCGAACACACATTGTGGAATTGTTTGACATAATTTTAAGTATATTCTAGTTTTAAAACTAACCACTTATCTTAAAGTACACCTCCGCTTGCACATGCGAACCTTTTTTAACGGTGGTATTTTTCTCTTCCAGGAATTCAAACAGACAAGAATATGTTATTGGACCTTCATTGGTGTTTAACACATGGTTTTTGTTTTTCTTTTTCAAATGTATATGCTTTCGTAGCTATCTACTTCGCGCTATATTTTTGACTAAGTCTAGACAATCTACTGTTACATTACGATTATTTTCCAGCATGTGTTTTGCTAAACTGGATTTCTCAGGTCGATTAAACTTAATGTGCATCATATTTTCTATAATATGTACGTTTTGTCTGACCGATGTATTGTTTATTGCAATATAGACATCTTATTTCGTAAATCCCGGATTTCTGATTTAACTCGACTTTGTCTTTGGTATTTCCTAAGAGATTTAATAGGTGTTACTGGACCGAAATGTAACTTGATAACCACAACACTCTTTGAAAACTTTTAATTATTTCGTCATTTGGATAAACCGGCAGGCATATATGGTAAATTTCTCGCCTCTTGTTTTCAGGAGATAGACGTGCGGCATCCCAGATTGTCTTTTTTAAGTTAACATTTCCAATTAATCTATTGATTATTTCCGATGGAAATTATTTAATCAAAGAAAGTATGTAATTTTAATGATTAATTCTCTTTGTTTCAGGCTGCTCAAAAGTTCTACAGTATGTTAGTACTGAAGAAATTTAAAGTATTAGAATTAGAACAGGAAGAACCGTATAGTGAAGTATTTGTATTAAAGGGTAGCAAATTTGATGATCCCGCGTTATAAATATTAACAAAAAGAAAGAATATTTATTTGTACATACAATTGGAATTTGCACTAAACTGATTACTTCTATTGTCGACTAAACATAGTGCCAACCGATACTATTTCTGTACATGGCTCTTCATCACCTTTAATGATTAAATGTTGCATTCGAGAGAGGAAAGTTATGTTGAATGCATCGGAGATTTGAATTTGATACATTTGTGATTCTTTATGTAAATATTTTATGTAAGTATATATATTTGCTGAATTGTTGAATAATTTCGTAGATTTTATACTGATTGGAGTAAATAATATACATAAAAAATGACAAAAAAATAAATTATTCGGCGAATTCGCTTAGCATAATGCATGTATATTTTTCTTATTAAAAAAAAAAATGTAGAGGTGTAATGTAAATTGTAAAATAAAAAGAAACGGGAACAATATCCTTTTGTTAATCAAAAAAAAACCTAATGAAAATATAATAAAAATTACCGAGTATCTGTTATTAGTTATAAAAAGAAAAAAAAAAGAATTCTTTCATCGGGAGTGAATGATAGAAACGAAAGAATATTGAAATGTTACAAATTTACACCAAAGGACTAAAAGAATTGCAACATAGTTGTGTAAATATATATCTATAATATAATAAATAAATCTATTTTATTAAAAAATTCGTTTCTTAATATTTGTAATTTATTTGTCAAAGTTTTGTCCATTTTTTCTACACTCGAAATATTCAATGTGATACAAGATATATCCTCCACACTCGAGTATCAAATATATTTTCACGCTTATTCACAATTAACGAAGCTATCTTAGTAAAATTAATAAACATTGGTGTTCTTTGCAAGTAGAAACTCATTTTTATATTTACATCTTCAAATTCTTTCGTAATTTGAATTTTATTGAAAAAAGACGTGTGTTAATAGTGTTAGTTAAACATGTTTTTTTTTTCGTGGAGGGTATACAAATGTATGTGATTAAATGTAATCGTTAGTTAAGTTTCCTCTATTACCAGATTAAATTCTATTTTATTTTTTGAACTTTTAATAACTGTAATTGTATTTTAATTCGTATTTGACTTTAACAAATGTATTGTGGACCCATCTGCATGCGATCGATTAAATTTGATTGTGATCTCAATACTTGTTAATGTTTAATAATATTAATTAAAAGAATATTAAATATTCCACCTCAGTGCATTGTTTAAGTATCGGCACTTTATTAAAATCATTGGTACTACTGGTAGTTTACAGGGATATTCTATCTTCAAATGGCTAATTGTCGAAGTTGTTGCTTTGTGAAATTCCATTACACTGGGGAATAAATAAAACACTTCGTTTAAATTTTATGCTGTATTATATATTAACTGTGACTAGTTTTGTCTGTTAGGACATTATCGAGCAAGTACAATACAGGTTTCAATCTTCTTTATATAGAAAAATGAAAAGCAATAATTAAATCTGATTACAAGAAAGGGGTAGCGGTATAATGTACATACAAGATTAATTGTCGATGATAGACCATTCTTCGAAATACCTGTAGACATAAATAGCAGGAAAACATTGAGAACTAATGAAATTATTAAATGCAATTGGAATAAGAGATTAAAATAGATATTGTGAGTGTTAGAGGTGAATTGTTTAAATCTGATCATTAAGAAAGGTAAAAGAAATGTGTTTGTTGCGCTTATTAATCTCCACGCATATTTCGTCTGAGATTTTTGTTACATGAAGGATTTCCAGTTTAAAATCTTTCTATATCATGGTTCGTTTCTATTAGATGTTTGCTAAAGTTAGAATCATATCTTTGGTATTTTAGGCTTCGTGTATATTCTTCTGTTCTAATTTTGAATGTTGCCCCTGATTGACCAATATACACATTATTACATTCTGGGTATTGGACATCTAATAGAAACAAACCGTAATATATAAGGTCTAGTAAAAAGAAATCCATTATTTTTGCATTAAATTGAAGGTTTTATTTAGCATAGTTAGAATGATCCGACTTAGGTCAAATATGCACCGTTTTGTTCGATAACTTGTTGCCATTTTGAAGGTAATTTCATAATGCCTCTCTCATAGAAAACCTCGTCCCTATTGGCAAAAAACTGGGACAGTCGATTTTCACAAGCTTCTCTTGAGGCGAATTTTTCACCAGCAAAATCATTCGCCATAGACAGGAACAGGTAGTAATCACTTGGTGCTAGGTCCGGACTATAAGGTGGATGCATAAGAACCGCCCAACCAAACTCCCGGAGCTTCTGGCGAGTGACTATCGATGTGTGTGGCCTGGCGTTGTCCTGATGGAACACAATTCCTCTCCTATTGGCCAAAGCTGGCCGCTTCTGGGCGATTGCTTCCTTCAGACGGTCCAATTGTTGACAGTACAGGTCCGAATTAAGAGTTTGGCCGTAGGGAAACAGCTCATAGTAGATAATTCCTTGCCAATCCCACCAAACACACAGCAAAACCTTCCTGACCGTCAAGCCTGGCTTGGCCACCGTTTGCGCCGGCTTACTGCGATTCGACCACGACCGTTTTCGCTTGACGTTGTCGTAAGTGATCCACTTTTCATTACCAGTAACCATCCGCTTCAGAAACGGATCGATTTTGTTGCGATTCAGCAGCGATTCGCAGATGTAAATTTGGTCCATGAGGTTCTTTTGCGTTAACTCGTGTGGCACCCATACATCAAGCTTTTTTTTGTATCCAACCTTATTTAAATGGTTCCAAACGGTTTTTTGTGCAATGTTTAGCTCCTGGGCAATCGAAACAGTGCTTACATGACGGTCGGACTCGACGATTTCCATTATTTTATCGATATTTTCGACAATTGGCCTTCCAGAGCGTGGTGCATCTTTGACATCAAGATTACCGGAACGGAATCGACGAAACCAAAATTGCGCATGATTGACTGTTACAGTATCAGGACCATAAACACTATTCACATTTTTAGCCGCCTGGCTTGCGTTTTCGCCTTTATCGAAGAAAAACTGTAAAATATGGCGTATTTTAACTTTGCTGGTGTCCATCTTTGACGCGCGCTCAAACAATATTAAGTCAAGTAATCACAAAACTGTCTGAGAAGTTCGTTTAGTACGAAATCTTATCTTTCGAACGCCATTTAGCGGAACGCGATCGCACTTATACAACGCGAGATACAGATTACTAAAGCCATCTATTGGAAAAATAATGGATTTCTTTTTACTAGACCTTATGTATAAAGATTTTAAACCGGAAATCTTTCTCCTATGCAGCAAAAGTCTGAAACTAAATATGTCTGGATGCATGGAGATTAATAAGTGTAATAAACTGAATTCTGTTACCCTTCCTAATGATCAATTAGATTTAAACAATTCACCTCTTTTAAGGTAATCTTGATGGAGCCTGTGGTTGATTAACTTAATCACTGTACACACTTAATCACAATATATCAACCTTCAGTGATTATACACCTCTTTTAAATTTATCTTCATTTCTAGCACCCGCTATTTCTATTTTAATCTCTTACTCCAATTGTATCTAATAATTCCATCGGCTGCTAATGTTTTCCTGTCATTTATATTTACAAATATTTCGATGAATGATTTTTTACAGACAGATAATCTTGTATGAATATTTTACCTATACCCCTCTCTTGTAAGCAGATTTAATTATTGCTTTTAGTCTTCCTACATAAAGGAGATTGTAACCTCTGTTGTACTTGGTCGATAATGTCCTAACAGGTGAAACTAATCGTAGTTAATATATAATATAGTGTGAATTTAGACAGTGTTTTGATTATTCCTTAATATTCCATCTTGTCAGAGGGAAAAAATGTTCGTCTAGTTTTCTGAATATTTTTGGGAGAAATATTTAAATAAATAAATGTATGATTTATTGTCAAAAGGAGATAAGTCACTTTTATTTTTTTACTTTTGAGAAAATCGGCAAAAACCGTTAATTGAAAAATGGCAACTTTTGTATTTATCAAGAATGATTCCCAATTATACAGCAGTAAAACATGTCGTCAACCCTTACCACGTCAATGTTCGTATTTCGATTAGGTTGCTATCATAAGTAGATAATCACAGTGTCACACTTGAATTCGGTGTAAAACTCGCACAGAATAACTCCGTACAACTTTCCCCGCTGACAACCGAATACACACTGGTGTTAAATACTTTTTATATTTGCATATAGATTTTAGCTACTAATTTTAATCTACAACCCCAAGACCATATAGTATACCTTCTATTTCTTCAAACAAATCTTGCTAAGCCATTCTCTTGTCTTTACGAACCATTTTAGCGCGTAATACGTAGTTAATTTTTTTACTAATCTAGCCTCTAATGTCCTCGAATATTTGAAATATTTTGAAATCTTGAGCCATTCTTTCCTGCACGTAACTGACGCTTTATTTTTCTTATTTCTGGTTGTATTTCCAGTTTTAAACGTCTTGGTATTACCATAACGAATATATTGTCCGTATTTGCTTTTAATAAACCCGATGAATATATGAATTTACATTTGAAACTTTGCCAGTATATTTTTAAGATTTCAAACTTCTAAAGTATACGGAAAAAACGAACGATCATTTTCGTCCCACAAACTCGAATACATCTCAACATCTTGAGATTTCGACCTGCAGTCCGAATTCTTGAATAAAATGAAGTTGCCGATGTAAAAGACACAGCCATGGATGGATCTGGGTGCGACACTGGTAAATTATTTGCTGAGGATGACAACTTAATTGTCGAAATACGTATATAGAATACGAAAATTATTGTATAGTGATTAATTTAATCATCCACAGTCTCTATTAAAATTTACTCAAAAAATACAGAAATCGAAGAAGCTAATACACACATCGATTTTTGAATATGAACGTGATCTATCTCAACTACCTAGGGTTGGCAACACCAAATTTTATAATGGTTCACGTGCAGTTGGCGATTCTGATAATTTAACTTGTTAGTTCTGTTTATTATTTACAAGTGAAATAAATACGTAGCCAAATGATGTTGCTTTTGACTTTAGATATGAATTTTCAACAGAATTGTATTAATAATCATTTAATTTTTTAAAATTAATTATAAGTAAATAAAAATGATTTTACAACATCTAAACGACGCTAAACAGTTAATATTTACACAGACGTAAAATCCAAGGATGGACAATAAATGATAATAAACAGGACTTAATTCATTACAAATCTAGAGACCTGTTACTGCCAACGTCTGGCACTTGGGATGGATTGTATATTATATATATTGAATGACCTGAATCCTGAAACCGTTGCAGACAAAAAAATTTGTAGAAAATAATTTTTAAAGTCAAATACGATATGAATTGGTTGTAAGATGTTAAGTAAGAAAATTTAGAAAATATTCTACTTTATTAGAGATTTTAAGGTAGTCATTAACCTTTAGCTAGTCGCGTTAAAATACTTACACTTAAAATACTTACACTTGGGGTCCATTGGACCCCATGCGACTAATTAAAGGTTAAAGTGTGATTTATTTTTTATACTGTAACTTTTTGTATTGTGAACTAATTTATGCTTTGCATGTCTTTTCATATTTCTGTTTTACTTGCGTTAATTTTATGAGAAAATTCCGTAAAATAGAATTATGAATTGATTGTATTTTTTAAACTCTTTTTACGACTATGTCTTGTATTTCAAACAATATTTATTTTGATTTTATTCTATGTACTTTTCTATACATAAAACAAATTTTACTGTCGTATGTTTTGAGACATTATTTCGTATTCGTCTTTATCTCTACATGCATTTTACTCTCGTAATATATTTTTTAGTGTTCGGTAGAGTTTACAAAAAATGGACAGAAGCTAGTCAAGAAGTATTTTTTGACGTCTTTATGTTTATACAAGAAAGATTGGTTCTTTATTCATTATGTGTTATATATATTTTGTTAGCAAAAAATATCTCATGGATATATTTTTCTCTTAGTTTTAAAAGTATTAGTTTTTTAATAATTATTGATTTTGCATAATCTTGTTATTATATTTGTAATATTTATAATTTTAAGTTTATGCAGGTTCTAGATGAGAAATATAATGTTCATTACTTTTCTTTTTATTAATAAAATTAATACAAAAGTTTCTTGTAATTTTTACCCTCTTCCCCCTTTTTTTTAATCGTATATTGAGTTGCCGGTGAAATCGAGACGCATTTCTCCTGCTTTTGGTGGGTAATTTGTTAATATACACAGTCCGTCGCAAAGAAACCCAAAGTTTTTTAAAAATAAAAATAAAAGCTTACTATTTTGGTAAAATTCATTTATTTCATTCAAAAGTAGTCGTCTTCGGCTTCAATACAACGTTTTGCACGGTTAATTAACATGTCGAATGAATTTTTAAGTTCATCTTTAGAGATGTCGCTCAAGATCGCTGTCGACGCCTTTTTAATGGCTTCGAAGTCGGCATAACGCCGTCCTTTTATCGGCAATTGCAATTTGGAGAATAGATAGAAATCACAGGGGGCCAAATCTGGTAAATATCAGGTTGTTACATATGAAATGTCCGATTTTGTAAGGAATAAAAAAAAGTCTAAATTTAAAAAAATATAAATATTTATTCTGCAAAATAGTCTCCATTTACATCAATAGTTTGTTGCCAACGGCCTGGAAGCTGAAAAATTCCCTTTGGAAAGAAATCTAGGTTTTGACGGCTCACATATTGCTCAAACACTGCTATTACAGACTCCCGGTCAGGGAAGTCCCTATTTTTTAAGTGATTGTCTAAACTTCGGAAAAAATGAAAATCAGTTGGCGAAAGGTCAGGTGAATAAGGTGGGTGAGGGAGAATTTCGTAACCAAATTCCGAAAGTTTTTGGATTGTCTGTCGTGCATCATGAGGTCTTGCATTATCATGAAGAAGTATGGGTCCACGTCTATGGACTAGTGAGGGCTGCAAGCGGCTCAATTTTCCATGCATAGTTTCCAGTTCGGCACAATAGGACGCTGCCGTGATGGTTTCACCAGGTTGCAAAAATGAATACCCTTACTGGTCCACCATACAGTCACCATAATCTTTCGCGGGTGAAGTGATGCTCGTGCATGCTGTATTGGTGCTTCACCTCGATCTAACCATTGTTCTGACCGTCTCCGATTATCATAAAGTAGCCCCTTTTCGTCACACGTTACCACTCGATGAAGAAACGGTTCAACTTTCTGTCGATTAGCCAAAGAGGAAGCCACCTCTAATCGACGGAGCTTATTGGCTTCCTTTAATTGGTGCGGCACCCATTGATCGAGTTTCTTCACTTTGCCAATCGTAGAAAGGTGACGACTAATGGTGGCAATGGACACTTGAAATTTCTGCAAGGCTACGCACTGTTGTCGACGGATTACTTTCAACTTCTACACGCAGCTCGTCGTCATTAACGGTGCTATGCGCATATCCGTGAGGCTCATTTTCCAAATCAAAATTTCCCTCGCTAAATTTTTTAAACCATCGCTGTAATGTGCGTTCATTACACGTGGTTTCACCGAACGTCTGATTAATTTCTCGCGTTGCTGTAGCTGTATTTAATCCCTTTTTAAATTGAAAGAGGTAAATTGCCCGAATATCTCTTGCCGACAGCATTTCCATAGGCGAGACAAAAACAGGTGTATTAATCTTTCCAAGAAATGGAACAGGTACACACTTCAAAATAAATACCCTTTTCTACAAATACAATAATAATTTTCACCAAAAACATACCCGTCTTCACACAGGTGCGATTCAGTTCAGAATGAAGGAAAAAACGGACATTACATTTGTAACAACCTGATACAATTAATGGTTGATGGCTAAAATGCCGTTTTCAGTTAGAATAGATGAGGTGGCGAATTATAATGTAACAAAGGTCAGCTACCATTTTCACGATATTCAGGGCATACACGACGAATACGTGCCAAAAGACGCTTCATATCACCAAGATAATAAACAGCATTGACTGTTTGACAAGTTGGTACAAACTCTTTGTGCACTATGCCTTTCGAATCATAATAACAAATCAACGTTGTCTTCACTTTTGACTTCTCCAAACGACTTTTTTACGGTCTTTCTTCGCTTGGATACTTCCATTCAGAGCTTTGACGCTTGATCTCTGGATCATATTGAAAACACCACGTATCGTCGCCTGTTACAATAGGATATCTGAAGTTTTCGTCTTTATTTGAGTCAAGCCTGTACAATGTTGAATCCAGTTAGCTTGTGTGGTAGAAACCTTGCACAAATCTTTCTCAGTCCCAATGCTATGTCAAAATGCGATAAATTGAATCTTTGAAATTATTTAATTTCATTTCCACGTATCACACTGAGGATTTCGGCTCATTTCTGATAAATTCACGCACAAGTTCGATGTTACTTTCCGTAACCACGAATTTTTTTGCACCAGGATGTTCGTCGTTATACATGTCCGTACGGCCGTCTTTAAATCTTTTATACCACTTATACACACTCGTACGTGATAAACACGCATCACCATACACTTGTTTCATCAAATTAAACGTTTCAGTAAACGATTTATCGAGTTTAAAACAGAACTTGATATTTGCTCTTTGTTCAAAATTCATTTTTTGACCAATGCCAAATACACACCGTTTATGCGCAATTTCCCTACTTTTAATGAGGCAAATGTCTTGATATTTTGACATAACATTGGTAAAAGATATACCTTATCGTCCCATATTTTTTTTAATAAATGACGCCATTGAGAACTATTTTAATAAAGTTCGGTTTTCTCTGCGACAGACTATATTACCCGCACTGATTTAAAGTCATTTAAGTCGCGCAGAGTTTTGAGGAGAATGAAACAGGCGGAGGGCACAAGGTAAGTTTAATAAGTGAGGCACCACATTCCATCCAAGATTTAATATTTGATGGACGATCAAACTTGTGGTGAAGTACCGCTCTACAATTAACGAATCCCGAGCGATGGATTCATTCAAACTACCCAATTACTAACAGTATACACTTGACTTTATTGTTTACCGAACTATTAAGTGAAAATCTGTAATTGTACTTGTACTTCGTTTTAAAGAGAAATTTCCAAATTTGCCGCTTATATCCCAAGGAACAATTAGTAAAATAGAAAAGCAGTTTCGCGAGTTTGGACATGTAAGGCAAATAAAAAAAGCAGCTGCGAATGCAGTAAGTAATGATACCAAACTGGATATTGTGCTTGAGTTTGAAGAAAACCCGCATACTTCTAGTAGACAAACAGCGTCAATGTTCGATGATTGCTATTCATCGATTACTCGCACATTAAAAGAAAATAAAATGCATCCCTATAAAATTATACCAACTCAGGAGCTCATGGAAGACGACTTTGATAGGAGAACGTATTTTTGTGAACAAATGATGACAATGTTAGATAACAATGTGATCTAATTAGAACATATTTTATTTTCTGATGAGTGTACCTTTACGCTTCACGGTCATGCTAATCGTCAAAATTGCCGCTATTGGTCCAGGGAAAATCCTCACTGGATGAGGGAAGAACATACGCAATACCCTTAGAAGGTTAACGTTTGGGCAGGAATTGTTGGAGATCATATCGTAGGTCCTTTTTTCATTGATAGAAATTTGAATGGCGACAATTATTTAGCATTGCTTCAAAATAATGTCGTGCCAGCTTTGACAAACTTATATCCTGATCTAGCAAACCCACAAGTTCCAGCAAATACGATGTGGTTCCAGCAAGATGGAGCACCACCCCATTACCAAAGCAATGTCCGGAAGTATCTCAACCCAATATTCCCGAATCGGTGGATAGGTAGGCGAGGATCGATGGAATGGCCAGCACGATCCCCTGATCTAACGCCATTAGACTTCTTCTTATGGGGATATGTCAAGAGTATAGTATACAAAACTAAACCCCTCGACTTAGCTGACTTAAGAAGACGAATAATAGTTGCGATTAGATCGGTCACACCCAAGATGTTGAGCAACGTTAGAAAAAATTTTTATTTAAGATTAGGATGTTGTCAAGACGTTTGCGGCGAACACTTTGAACATCTTCTACAGTGTCATGAATGTTTTTCTTGTTATTTTTTACATTATCAAAAATTTTTCAAATTAATCTGAAAACATTTAATATTTCCGTCGAAAATAGGTATAGGACATTGTAGATGAAATATGTCTGGAATTTTCTAAAGAATCCAAAAATTTAATATTTGACAGGGTGTTGTATTTAAAATAAGAAAGTTGGCATTGACCACTTTTACATAACACACCCTGTATATAAACTTTTTATTTAAAAAAATACGCAACTAAAAATCCCAATCGACGTGTCCGAGCGTTTTTTCGAACACCCTTCCATTTAATTATTATCGAATTTATTCCATTTGGCTGATACACACTGTATAATATGATATATTAGAATCTCGATTATTCAAATGCTGGCGCGTCTTTAGTTTGTTTCTTGGAATACTGAATAGATGGCGATGAAAGAAATTTGATCATACATGGAAGTTTCTGCTTTGTAATATGTTCTCTATGTATGCTTTCAAGTGTATGAATTATAATAATAACCTTACTATCACCTGCATATTGTTGCTTATCTAATTCTTTTTATACCAACCTCTTGCATTTGCGACGAATCCCTCCGTAAATAAATAGTTTTCATCACATTTAGATATGCGTCACCTAATTATAATACTACGGCTACATTATGAAATTCTTTAATCTTTAATATTGTCAATGACACTTGCTTTGCGAAAGCTTTTTTGGTTCAATAAACGTCGAATCACTGACATTTCGTTAATCGAGTTTAGTAGTCACTCGAAGCACTTAGCCGTTATAATTTACGTCAGATATAATTGGTACGTTGTATACGAGCAAGATTTAAAGATCGGCTCTTGAAAAGCAGTTAAACGAATTATGTATTTTTCTCTTGTTTTAAAATCATTTTCAATTTTCACTTACCTGTCGATATTTTGGTAAAAACACATTTATCATCTTTGACGAATGATCAAAGCCAGGTTCGTACTGAGTACACAGCGCCTCCACCAATGTAATGTAATAAAATGGAAGTGTAGAACTATAATTAGTACCGAGAGGATCTTTATATAAGGCGAACGTTTAGTTATTAAGTATGGCGGACCATTGGTTGATGCAGTACGAAAGTTTATTGATAAATTTCCAGATTAAACTATAATGGCGTTAATGCTGGGACAAACGTGATAGATAGTAAATTATTTATATCCGAAAAAAATGAGATAATTTCGAAGTTAAATTTAAATGATAAATTTTAACTCCAGTTTACTTATTTATTTATTCAGAATACGAAAATTAATGTGGAAAGGGACTATATCACAAACTTAAGTAATTAAGTTCTCTCAAAAGACTTCTCTGTTCATGACAAGTTCAAGATAGTCACTAATAATTATTAAACTTGTTTGTAATTTGTCAGTATATTATATATATATAATTATTTATATCCGAAAAAAATGAGATAATTTCGAAGTTAAATTTAAATGATAAATTTTAATTCCAGTTTACTTATTTATTTATTCAGAATACGAAAATTAATGTGGAAAGGGACTATATCACAAACTTAAGTGATTAACTTCTTTCGAAAGACTTCTCTGTTCAAGACAAGTTCAAGATAGTCACTAATAATTATTAAACTTGTTTGTAATTTGTCAGTATGTTTTTTGTTTATCTTTCAGTAAACTAAACAATTTTCAAAAAAAAATTAGCGCATCCCACAGATTGAGAATCATCATGATCTAAGCTTAACATCATCGTTTCTTCGGCATAAGAATAAAAAAGCGTATGGTAATACCGCTTTATTGATAATGTTGACAAGTGCCAAGCTTGCGTCATAAATTTCTTTCACCAAAGAAATATATACATACATATAATATATACTACTGTGGGCAAAAAATAGTAAGACTTTGTTCATAATTTTTAAATTATTAATTTATTCTTCCAAATCTATTTCGTCCCCCTCAAAGTAATCCCCCCTGGCCCCAATACACTTGTGCCAACGTTTCTTCCAATTCTCGAAACAGTTGTTAAAGTCAATTTCAGGACTAGCCTTCAATGCGGATAGCGATTCACGTTTAATGTCTTCGATTGACTCAAAACGGTTTCCCCGGAGCGGTCGGTAGAGTTTGCTGAATAGCCAGAAGTCACACGGAGCTAAATCAGGCGAATACGGTGGTTGCGGCACGATATTGGTTGAAAATTTGGCGAAAAACTCACGAAGAATTAATGCAGTATGCGACGGTGCGTTATCGTGGTGCAAAAACTAAGAGTTGTCGGCCCATAATTCTGGCCTCTTTTTATAAATAGCATTGCGCAAACGACGCATAACACTCAAATAGTATTTTTTGTTAACAGTTTGATCGGTCGGAAGGAATTCGGAGTGCACCACACCTCGATAATCGAAGAAAACTGTCAACATAACCTTGATTTTTGACTTGCTTTGACGTGGTTTTTTGGGCTTCGGCTCACCTTTGATACGATATTCGGCCGATTGATCGTCTGTTTCCGGGTCATAAGCGTAGATCCAAGTCTCATCTCCAGTTATGATGCCTTTCATTTTGTCTTGATAGTCGGAAAGCATTGTTTCACAGACATCAACGCGACGCTGTTTTTCGAAAAAATTGAGTGATTTTGGAACAAATCGTGCTTTCACTTTTCTTAGACCCAAATGATCTTTCAAAATGGTTTTCACTGATACTTCCGATATTCCAACGATGCCAGTAAGGTCTCTGACTGTGAATCGTCGATTCTCAAGCACCAATCCTTGATTATATTGACGTGTTGATCATCAGTTGATGTTGATGGCCGTCCTGGACGTGGTTCGTCATCAACGCGTTCTCGACCCTCTTTGAATAATTTGTACCAATCAAAAACACTTGCTCGCGGCAAACAATTATTACCGAAGGCCTTTTGCAACATTCTGAACGTTTCGGCACCAGAAATTTGATTCCGTACACAAAATTTAATGCAACTTCTTTGTTGAATAATTTCACCCATTGTAAAAATCGCCGAATGCACTTTTTGTACTTCAGAAAGACAAGCGTATACTAAACACTAATGATTATTTTGATGTGACATTTGGCACAGATGTCACTGACAGTCATACCAACCTAGAAAAAAATATTTCGACGAATGGGTTTTCGCGCGAAATTTAAATTAAAAAGTCTTACTATTTTTTGCCCACAGTAGTATAAACTGAGTTGTGTATGGTAATAAATTTTCTAAAGAAAACATTAATTCGAAATCGTTATAGCATATATTTGGTATCTATTCTGTAAATTAGAATTATTTTCCTAAACTAATAAATTTTTCAAATAAGAATAATGTGCATGTCATTGTAGTTACAAAATATAATACATTGCTCAAAACAATTAGGGCATATTTGGAAAAATGGTAACAGAATAAATGAATAAAGAACGTAGCACGTCTCAAATATTTTTATATTTAATTATAACGTTTTTAAATAAGAAATCGAACGCATTGACACGTTTAAACTTGTTTGTGCATATTATAAAGCTACTAAGATTAAATGAATACACAATTATGAGGCTTTATAAGAAGTTTTATTGATAAAATGTCGAAAAATCTATTGTTAATTATGTGTATGATCTCCAAGAATGGCAATAAAGGTTTGACATCTCATCGGCATTGATTGAATCAGGACATAAAAAAATTCTTGGGGAATATTACTCCATTCCTCTATCAAAGCAAGTTCCTGAATTGTCCGCAGTGACATATTTCTTGCTGCAACACGTCTTGCTAAGGCATCCCAACTATGTTTGATAAGATTACCATTAGGAGAATTTGCTGACCAGTCCATTCTATTGATTCCCAATTGTTCAATTCAGTTCACGATGTTTGCTCGATGTATATGAGCATTGTTATCCATTAAAATTAATTTTTCTCCCATAGCGCCAGCGTACCAAAGAACAATGGGTCTCAAAATTTCATCCAAATGCCTCTGAACAGTCAGGCTTCCATTGTGTATCTGTATGACCCCCTGCGCTTATTCCAGCAGCATTTTTTGAATAAATGGTGACTGTTTACATGTTCCAGGTTCAAGCCAAATTAAAGTACGTCTATTATCTGGATTTAAGGCGAATCTGGATTCGTCACAAAACAATACTTGTGCCCAGTCATTGTTATTCCAATTTCTATGCTGCTCAGCCCAACAAATACTGTTAGGTATCGATCATCTCTTGGTGTTGTAGATACTGGGCGTCCTTGTCTTCGACTTCTCTGAACATCTCCCGTTTCTAAAAACCTATTCCACAATTACACTTTGGCTTCAGTAACAGCTTGCTGTCTCCGTCCACCTTTCAATTGACCTTTGACTCTTCAAGCCTGTGCATCAGTCAAATGGCGTTGCTTTTCTATTGTTACTCATAATTACAGTTAAAAAATTAGCTATGATACAGAAAATGGTAAAATCTGGATCGCTCGCATACACGCTTTTACACCCTCGAGCAGAAGCGGTTCGTGCAGGCGATGTACCGAACCGCTGTACAAGTTGAAACCTGGCAATGCATTCTGTTTCTTGTTTAAAAGCGTTATAGTCACAATTTATTTACTTATTTTATTATTTTTTCGAATATCCTCTAACTGTTTTGAGCAGTGTATAATTAAGTCCAGTAGGAAAACTCGTAAATTTTAAAATTACTCAATTTGTAAAAAAATTCTTTTATGATCTTCCACACTGTAGCAGAGTTGTTTTTAGTAAAATTTCATATATTGTTCAAATAAATGTTTGGATATTCTCGAATTTTATTTAAAATTGTGTTACTAGACATTATTCTTTAATATAGTGGTTGTACTTTTGTAATATGAAACAGTCTTAAAAGACTTTCGTAAGCCCTGAAAAAACTGTTGTCTGAGAATGTTCATTTCCTGGGCTATTTGCCAAGTGCAGCAAATAGGATCCTTACTTATTATCAGTCTTTCTACCCTGAGGTGTAAGACTGTGCAGTTGAGTTGACCAGTTCTTTCCATTCTCTTCTATTCTGCGATAAGTTTCACTCCGTTGAATGTCTCTCTTGGGCCTCTTTTTCGTTTCCTCTAGCCACGATTTTTTAGTTCTTCTCCTTCTATTAACTTCCTCAACTCTCACTTCATAAATTCTCTTCGTTAACCTTTCTTCTGTCATCCTGTGTGCATGTCGTGACCATCCCAGTAGTCTATCCTGGATTCTTGTCAATATTGGTTTTATTTTGAATTCATTTCTGATTTTGTCTCTTCTTGTCTTGCTATCTATTTTTCTCAGGAATTTATCCTACTCTTATCTTTGCTTGTGAGGGTCCCTGTTTCGGTACCGTATAGTAATGAGATTTCTTCTATCTTTATATTTGCTGTTATTTCCCGTTTGTTCTTGTTTAATTCTTTTTCCAATTTACTATTTCCTTCTAAAGGGTTTTCCAATAGGAACTTGACAACTTTTAATTCAGTTTGTGAACGCACCCTTTCACTAATCATCGAACCGTCACTGTCAATTTATTCAGTAAACTTAACATTTTCATCATGGTAAAGTACACGAACGAACGTCTGCAAATTATAGAAATTGACTACAGAAATTCGGAGTCGGTGACCGCTACTTTAAGAGCGTTAACTCCGACTTTCGGTCGTACTTCTCGCCCTAGTAGACAGGCAGTAACAAGTTTAGTGCAAAAATTTGAGTCTACATATTCGTTGTGTGATGTTGCCGTGCCAGTGAGACAACGGGTTGGTCGAAGTGTCGAAAATATCGCTGCCGTTGAAACGTCCGTAGCAAATGATCCAAATCAGTCAATTCCACGGCGTTCTCAAGAGTTGGGCAGCGCCCAGACCACTTTATGGCGAATTTTGCGTAAGGATCTTGGTTTACACCCATACAAGATCAAGCTGACTCAAGAATTGAAGCCGATGGACCATTTGAAGCGATGTACGTTCTCCGATTGGGCCCTGGAAAAGATGCGCCAAGATGATCAATTTCATCGCAAAATCATTTTCAGTGACGAAGCTCATTTTTGGCTCAATGGGTTCGTCAATAAGCAAAATATGCGTTATTGGTCGGGTGAAAATCCACATGTGCTTCATGAAACACCACTTCATCCACAAAAAATAACTGTTTGGTGCGGTTTGCATGCCGGCGGCGTCATAGGGCCATATTTTTTCGTCGACGATAATGACCGTCACGTTACTGTGAATGGTAATCGTTATCGCGCCATGATTACCGATTATTTTTGGCCCGAATTGGAAGATATGGACTTGGACAACATGTAGTTTCAACAGGACGGTGCCACAAGCCACACAGCATACGTTACAATCGATTTATTGAAGAGTAAGTTTGATGAGCGTGTTATCTCAAGAAATGGACCAGTCGATTGGCCGCTTCGTTCGTGCGATTTAACGCCTCTAGACTTTTTTCTTTGGAGCTACGTCAAGTCATTGGTCTATGCCAACAAGCCAACAACGTTGGAAGAGCCCAGAACCAACATTGAACGCGAAATAGCAGCCGTTTCGGCCGAATTGTGTGGCCGAGTCATCGAAAATTGGGTCCAACGAGTCGACCGCTGCAAACGTGCCCGCGGTGGCCATGTGAACGAAGTCGAGTTCCATTCATAAATGTTTTGATTGTACTTCAACCCGATAATAAAGTTTTTGAAATATCTCAAATGGTCTGCATTCTATTTTGAAAAAAAGTTGTCAAGTCCTTATTGGAAAACCCTTTATTACTTACTGTTCCCAGGTATTTGAATTGTGTAATAAATTTTCTAAAAAAAAACATTAATTCGTTACAACATATATTTGGTGTCAATTTTAGACACTGTAAATTATAATTATTTTCCTAAAGTAATAAAATGTCATTGTAGTTACAAAATATAATATAATTAAGTCTAGCAGGAAAACTCGTAAATTTTAAAGTTATGCAATTTGTATATAAAACTCCTTTATGAACTTCCACACTGCAGCAGAGTTGTTTTTAGTGAAATTTCATGTATTGTTCAAGGCACTATTTGCGCGTAGTAAGATAAAATGAGTTTAACACAAGCTGATCAGTAAACTTTTCTTGTTAGACATTAGCCTTATTAAAGTACACCCAGAGTTTTATGACTTCAACCGTACTTTTTCTTTTTAAACTACACGCAGAGCAAAGCTCTTCCGACAAGTTTATTAAGAAATTTTCCTATTTATTAACTTAAAGTTTAAATTGCATCTGAACGGCTTTCATGTAGTTGTGTAGTTGAATGTTTATTACGTAGATAAAAGTATTTACTGTTGCGTCTTGTATTTTGCAATAAAGGGTCTCTCTTAAAATTGACTTAAATTAATTAATTTTTATTATACCTTTTCGATAAAACAAATGGATATCCTGGTCTACCAAGTTGGAGGTTAAGTAGATAGCCCACGATTCAACACTTGCGAAAAAATAATCTACTTCTTTTTTTTCTTACGTTACGCCTATGGCCTGTGTTTTACTGGTGTTTATTTTCTTGAGAGATTAAAAACAAAAGTGTCTCTCCATCTTTTTGGTGGCTTGATGGCCTTCCTCGTGGTCGGGTTTTTTCTGGCTTTCCATCTCTAGCCGCCTTCGTTGCTCTGCCACTATTCATTCTGGAGACACGCTGGTACCAGTTTCTTGTCCTTTCTCGCCGCCACCTCACTACATCTTGAGCACTACATTCTTATACGATCCCGTCTCATTTTTCTTATTATCGTTCGTAGTACTTTCATTTCTGAATTTCTTTAGAGTCTGCTTTGTTTTTCGTGTCAGCTTTCGACTCGATTGCATAGGTTAGTATTGGGCGAACGCACGTCTTATAAATTCTTATCTTGGCTTCTGTTTTAAGATATATATTTTTCCATATTATATCTTTCAGTGCCCCTGAAGCGATTGCTGCTATTCTTGTATATTTCTCGATATAGGAAAACGAATGACTAGCTAAAAAGTCTAGAAATAGCTTCGGAAATAGCGAGGGAATTATGGGAAAACGACCTAAGTCGAGAAAACGGTTTATGAATTATAAAACATGGAATGATACAAGGCAGTTAGTTGAGATAGCTTCCGAACTAGAGAAAATGAAGATGGGCATCATAGCACTAACTGAGGCAAAAGGATATGGCCATGGATCAGAAGAAATAGGAAAGTACATTAATGTGTTCAATGACGTACCCAAAAAGCAAAGCTCAAAACGCGGGGTATCTCTTGTTATGTATAGGAAATATAAAAGATACATTGCAAATTGGAAACAAATACCTTGAAACTTAATATTAATCTCTAGGGTAGAGGAATTAGACTTACCAGGTATACCGAAAAGTCATCATCGGTTTTTTCATTAAAAAAAGCACTTTACCGTGTCTTCGGGCTCATTCTGGACGTTTTTCTATCAATGCATGGTTCAAATTGGTCATTTGTTATCGGTAGCGATTAGTATTAACTGTTTCACCAGGGTTCCAACAGTTCGTAAAACACCACTTCACTCTGGACCAACTAAACATGGAGCATTGTCTTGCGACCAAAATGATTTAGCCCTGGAGTCGAAGGAGCGGCTTTATCAGGTGATAACTATGACTTTTTGCACTAAGACTTTTCGAAATGAATCCATTTCTCATCACCCATCACTATTCGATGCCAAAATGACTTCCGATCATACCTTTGAAGCAGCATTTCACAGACGATTTTTCGATTTTCCATTTGTCTGTCATTCTTGCAACAATTGTGGCAACCATTTTCCCATTTTTTGGTTTCCCTTGGGCCACATTTAACGCTTCTGCCAATTGTTTTTGAGTGTGTATTGGGTCTTCATCCAAAAACATTTTAGTACGGGATATAAATAAAATATATTCATGTATAGTTTTCTTTTTTAGTTTCATAATATTATTTATTCGGCACAATTTTAAATTTATACCAGGTCGGCTGAAAAGTCCCCGGTCTGACACATAGATGGCGTTACTGTTATTAAATCCATATGTTTTTTAGATAGTACTAACCTTCAGACGAAACGTGTCAAAATTTGACAGCAATCCGACCATTAGTTACTGAGATATTGCGTTAAGAGTGAAGCTACTTTTGTTATTTAAAAAAATGGAAAAAAAAGAATTTCGTGTGCTGATAAAGTACTGCTTTTTGAAGGGAAAAAATACCATTGAAGCAAAAGCATGGCTTGATGAGGAGTTTCCGGACTCTGTGCCAGGAAAATCAACCATAATTGATTGGTATGCTAAGTTTAAACGTGGTGAAATGAGCACCGAAGACGGCGAACGCAGTGGACGACCAAAAGAGGCTGTCACCGACGAAAACATCAAAAAAGTTCGCAAAATCATTTTAAATGACCGTAAAGTAAAGTTGATCGAGATAGCTGACATCCTAAAGATATCAAAGGAACGTGTTGGACACATCGTGCATGAATATTTGGCCATGCGGAAGCTCTGTGCAAAATGGGTGCCGCGCGAGCTCACATTCGATCAAAAACAACAACGAGTTGATGATTCTGAGCTGTGCTTGAAGCTGTTAAATCGTAATAAAACCGAGTTTTTGCGTCGATATGTGACTGGATGAAACATGGATTCATCACTACACTCCAGAGTCCAGTCAGCCGAGTGGACTGCACGCGATGAACCGGCTCCAAAGCGTGGAAAGACGCAACAGTCAACTGGAAAAGTTATGGCTTAATTTTTTTGGGATGGACATGGAATAATTTTCATAGATTATCTTAAAAAGGGCCAGTCCATCAACGGCGATTATTATACAGCGTTATTGGACCGTTTGAAGAACGAAATCGCAAAAAAACGGCCCCATATATAGAAAAAGAAAGTGCTGTGTCACCAAGACAATGCAACGTGTCACAAATCAATGAAAACAATGGCCAAATTAAGTGAATTGGGTTTCGAATTACTTTCCCATCCACCGTACTCTCCAGATGTGGCCCCCAGCGACTATTTCCTGTTTGCAAACCTTAAGAGAATGCTCGCTGGGAAGAAATTTAGCAGGGATTAGTAGGTGATCGCCGAAACTGAGGCCTATTTCGAGGCTAAAGACAATTCGTACTACAAAAATGGTATCGAAAAGTTGGAAGAACGCTATAATCGGTGTATCGCCCTCGAAGGCAACTATGTTGAATAATAAAATCGAATTTTGCCAAAAAACTGTGTTTTACTATGGTAGACCTGCGACTTTTCAGTTCGACTGTTACACATTATAAATCCTGAATAATAAGCAAAATTTATGTTAGGTCCACGTAGAATCGCATTTTTATTTGACTAAAAACCGTAATTTTTTTGCAACTAAATTTTTGCAAGTTTTTCAATGCAACTCGTTGATATCCTAGATTTTCTATTTCAAAAATAGATTATTTGTTGTGTGAATATCTTTAGATAAACGTTTCTGTGTTTGAGCACTAAGTTCTGGTTTTATTTTATGACAATTTGACTTTTTTGTGGTAAGATAGTTTTTTTTTTATTTTAATTAACATCCCAATTCAATTCATGCTGTTATAAAAATTTTAAATAAATTCTTTTTTATAATTTTATTGAATGGCTTATATATGAAATGAATTAAAAAAAATAATTGGAATACATATGTAGGTGTTTCATTGTTATGAATTATCTTCAAACAGAATATTCTGAAAGTATAATATAAATATATGATAAATTCTAACTTTTTTTTAAATTTTCATCAATATTTGCAAATAAAAAGCTAAAACATCGTGTAAATTATTCAAATAATCTATTACATTTTCTGAAATATTTGCAATATTGCGTACAGGTTTCAACGTGTAATTTTAGTAAAAATTCATTTGCTAACTCAGCGGGCGAATCAATCCATTTACAGAGTTATATAGAATGCCTTTTTTTATAGATTGGCCGCAGGTTTTTACTCATTAATATTTTAACCACATGTTAACTTTTTTTCGACAAGTACTTGGAAAAATATCGTCAATCAGAATTTACAAATTATAAGTTAGAAATTATCAAAAAATGAAGAATAAATAAAGAAATTATCTGTATTAATATTTCCCTATATATTTTTTCGTGCGTTATCTTTATAAAATTGGTTATTTTTTAAAATTAATTCTATTACTCTGGTGAACACGATTTTTGCTAACTTCTAAAAGAGATTTTTTTATTTAGTAATTTGTGTGTTAATTTAGAAAAATCAGACTGGTTTCTGTGCATCATGCCAAAATTTGGCTTTATACTATATCCTGCTTTTTGAAGAATCACTAAAATTGTCTAAGTTGTTGAGAACTTACATAAAATACACAAAGAACAAAATTATAACAATTTATTTAAATACAATGACATGCATAAATAATTACTCAATATGTAGTACAAATTACAAGAGTATTTATACAAAATAACCATTGAACATATAGGTTTCAGGGAATAAAATTCCGCTCGGAGCACTCTCTGCTGTATTGTCTATGAATATTCCAATAGGCTATCATATCAGGATCTCATCTTCCTTGGTACCGATCTTCTATCGTTTTAAAATCTTTATGAAATATTATTCTCTTAAAACACCTACATTTTCGGAAAATCTGCCAAGATGACTGTGTAGGAAATGAAGTTTTATACTCATGTTGCAACCTAGGCGGTGCAATTACATGCATCGTTTCCACTAAATGTTAGTAATTGCTCGCCTTTTTGTTCCCTCGAAAATTGGAATTTTCTAGAGAATCCAAAAATTTAATATTTGACAGGGTGTTGCATTTAAAATAAGAAAGTTGGTATTGACCACTTTTACATGACACACCCTGTATATAAACTTTTTATTTAAAAAAATACGCAACTAAAAATCCCAATCGACGTGTCCGAGCGCTTTTTCGAACACCCTCCCATTTAATTATTACCGAATTTATTTCATTTGGCTGATACACACTGTATATGTTATTTGGATTTCGTAATGGAAATTTGGAACTAGAAAATTTTCGTGATTAATATTAATTATGATTTAAAATATCTGTGTAAAGTATCACTTGATAATTGCCTTGAAAAATTTCGGCGTAACAGCAGCTTGAAAAACTTTTACCTCTTTAGAATATTCTTGTAAAATGTTAATTTCATATTGTGAAATTAAATTTTGATTTATATCTTTTACTACATATTAAAACGTTTCCTTAATTTATGAATTTACAGCAGTTCCACGATGTAAATTAATATTTTCTGCTACGCCATCGTTGATTAAAATCACAGAAATTAATTAAAAATTTCTGCGCTGGAGAAGGACTCGATATACCCTTTGCTGACGGTTGCCTTCCCAATTATGCCACCCGCCTCATTGTAAAGATCTTAATTATATATTACATGTAATTATTAACAGTTTTACGATGTACTTGTTGAAACCATTTCGATTTTTTCCACCTGCTCCAGAACGAACTCGAATAAATTTATTTGCGTATTAATCATTCAAATGAAACAACATAAATCTGCGCATTTAACCCATCGTTTTTTACCTCCATTGACTTGTAAATGTAAACTTCCTTCTAAGAGAGATCCATTTTACATTGAATCGAAATCGAAGAAGGGTACGGATGATATCTCGCGAATATCCTCAGTGGATTCTTTCGTTTAGTGAGCACGTCTGGAATAGTGCGAATCGGGGATGGAATTCGTTTCCGTTATCAACAGGAGGGGATAAAACATGTAATCCAGTTAGCATACGTAGATGCTGGGATTGAATTGAATTTTTAAACGCGATAATAAAACTCTTTTCCATGGTGCATCATTGTGTAAATGGCTTAGAGAAATTTATACGCATTGAAGTGATTTTAATTTTATTAATGACTTCGGGCCTTGTGAATGTTTGTTATTATTACTTTGAAACTATTAAAAATTTTACTGAAACGCCAATTCGTAGATAGGTTGTTTTGTATTAAACTTTTTTATTTAAGCTAGTGACTGTATAACATGCATATAAAGCTCAAAAACCTAACATGGGTCAAAATAAAAGGGTTTCAATTTAGATGATATGCAAAAAAAATTCATAGAAACCTGGGCTTATTTCGAAAAGAACGGAAATGAAAAAGTACAAGGACAATCTAATGTTTTCTTCCTAAAACAGACACAAAAAAAAACAATCACTTTTGAAAGTAAGTTTTGGAGTTACAGATGGCGAACGGCATTCTTTGTATTGGCAATATCTCGAGAGCGAAAAGAGATAGTTTCCTCTTCTCTGTTACTATCTTCCCTACTTTGGAGGAAATATTTCTTACAGTTATTACTTTCAAAACTGACCCAAGGTGACCGTCGTTAATTCTGGACCTGGCAAGAAGCTTATTTCCTTTCATAAGTGTGAATAACTGCTTGCGCTAACAAGTACTTCCAACATGGAAGTGATTCCACAAGCGAACCAAGTATTTTCAAGCCTGTTTGGTAAACACTTGTAAAATTTGGGCACGTTACCTTCAATAAATTTTTGAAGAATATCCACGTTCATTTGATTAGATATTTTTTATATTTATTGGGAAAATCGAAGAAGAAAAAGAAAATTTGTCTTTTGAAGACTTCTGCAAATCTCGTTTCAAATTAAGTTCTAAAACTTAAGATTTTTTATGAACATTTTTGATAAATGATGCAGCTTCAAGACTGGACCTTCTATATAAAACTCTTCGAATTATACATTCCCTATTAGAAACTTAGTTGATGACAAGAACTACGAGTATAGAAGACGAAACGTAACTTCCCAATCTTATTCTATTGTCTTACACCATCTTTGTCAGGGGTGTCATAGGTGTCATAGGGTGTGTCGTGTAACAACACGACTTTCTTTCTGTTTACTAATACAGGCTGTCACTGCAGAAGTTTTTGTTCTAGTTTGTTACAGTAGATGATAGGAATAATAGTTTCTTCCAATTTTAAAAATGCGTGATGCTTGGTTCTTTCTATTACACCTAAACTTACCGTGTACGAAGCCATTTTTATAAATGTCATACATAGCACTTTTTAAATGCCCGCATACCCAGACAAATTCAGTGTGCCCTCTATATTTTATTCGAAAGTATTGCTGAAGATCCTGAAATGTCTATTAGACGACATTCACAAAAACTTGGACTTAGTGGATCAACAACATGGCATATTTTACACAAGGATTTAGCTCTGAAGACATATAAGGTTCAAATCACACAGGAACTGAAGCAATTAGATCATTTAAAACGTCGTTCATTTGTTAATTTCATCAATAAACAACCAGCTGATTTTTCTCAAAAAATAATGATTTGAACTTGGTGGCTATGTTAATAAACGAAATTGCCGTGTCTGGGGTGAGGAAAATCCACGAATGATTCATGAGAAACCTATGCATCCTAAACGAGTTACTGTTTGGTGTGCATTATGGTCAGGTGGTGTAATTGGATCTTACTTCTTTGAAAATGCTGCTGGTGAAGCTGTAACTGTCAATGGTGATCGATATCGTCGGATGATAACCGCATTTTTGTGGCCTGAATTAATGAACATTGATCTAGAGGATATGTGGTTTCAACAGGATGGCGCTACACATCACTTTGCACACGAATCAATTGGGAGAAACATTTCCTGGACGTGTAATCTCAAGAAACGGTAATGTTAATTGGCCACCAAGATCATGTAATTTGACACCGTTAGACTATTTTCTTTGGGGTTATGTGAAAAGTTAAGTTCATAAAAACAATCCACAATCAATTCCTGCTTTGAAAGATGAAATTAATCGTGTCGTTGGGGAGATAAAGTCTCATTTATGTCAAGAGTGGACGTCTGTGGAGCTACAAAAGGAGGCCATTTGGCAGATATTATTTTTCGCATATAATTGTCATAACTGATACTCCAATTACCAATAAAAACTTTTTGAAAGTAAATGCAAATTATGTGTTTTTATTTATTCTTTAAAAAAACCGCGAAATTTGAAATACCCTTTATAAATATAAATAAATAAATAGATATGCCGCGAAGAGTTGACTAAAATTCCCAAAATGCCACTTCATTAATAACCCGTTCGAGCAACTTTTAGTAAAATGATCATTGCTACTTCTCATGTGATAGTACGCTAAAAACTAATTTGAATATATAAATATTAAATATAGGTTAGTGGGGACATAAAGCAACATGTAAATTGGTTACATAACCTTCTAATACATCCCAATAAAAACATGTATGCGGAACTGGAGATAAATTGCGTATCGTTTATTAAATGCGTAATCTTGGGTCATTGTCAAATAGATTTATTTAAATGAATTGCAAACTGCGTTCGGTGCCCTTGTGTAAAAATATATTGACCTCCAGTTGAGTGTCAATAAACGGCATTGATAATTGCGATTTTGTACCAGTCCACGTGTTGCATCTTAACTTCGAAATAATAATTCGTCAATAAATCCTATTCTACACGTTAATATAATAATAAAAAGCATTACGTAAGATGTCATTTCGTTTAACAATTACTATGCCTGGAATTTCGCTCAGTAGAAGGTCAACTGTTAAAAATGCACTTTTCGAATGGCGTTGGGAGTTTTTGACGGAATGATTTTTGTTAGGATCAATGAACGAATAAACGCTGTAATTTTTTCGTTATTAGTTTCCTTTATTTGATGACGAGGGAAATCTAGCGAATATATAAACAAAAATTTTCGATAGATTATCAGTAGATCTTAGCTGCTCGAAAGTGCATTCCTAGGTAAGCTTTCGGTAGTTGTAATACTTTCATAAGCGAACTAATCGGGTAGAATTTATTGGGCTGTTTTTGGAAAAGTCATGACGAGTTTTTTCTGCTTTCGATTGATCATATATTAATGAAAAAAATAAATTAATTACATATTGTAGAGAAAATTATATTATTTTCTGCTACTCCATCGTTAATTAAATACACAGAAATTAATTAAAAATTTCTGCGCTGGAGAAGGACTCGAACCTCTATCAGCCGTTTTCTAGACGACTGCTTTACCAATTAAGCCACCAGGCAGTGTAACTTCGAGTCCTTTAACACGCCATAAATCGTATTATGGAACAGATCTAATATTTATTAAAAAAACCCGCAGTTCGGTTATGATGTCATAATATATATTTATATATATATTTATATATTCGGTTATGATGTCATAATATAACTGCGGGTTTTTTTAATAAATATTAGATCTGTTTCATAATACGATTTATGGCGTGTTAAAGGACTCGAAGTTACACTGCCTGGTGGTTTAATTGGTAAAGCAGTCGTCTAGAAAACGGCAGATAGAGGTTCGAGTCCTTCTCCAGCGCAGAAATTTTTAATTAATTTCTGTGTATTTAATTAACGATGGAGTAGCAGAAAATAATATAATTTTCATTAAATTTCCCATCGTGAAACTAATTATATATTTATATATAATTACATATTGTAGATTTTCTTCGGGAACCATTTGCCATCTTTCGGTGAGCTTTATAATTACTCATTTATAGTATTACCTCCTTTGTTCAGTACGTGTTGTTGTTAAGGGGTTTTAATGTCCCCTTAATTAATCTAAATAAATAATAAAGGAAACGTTATTTAATAGAAAATATTTATTTACACGTGATGGTTAGTAAATATTTTACGAGCCCGTGTCCAGCTAGTTGAAGAGCTGTAATAAATGTAAATAAAAAAAATACGTAATAATTGCAGGAGTTAATAATTAGTAATTGTTTACAATGAACATCAAAAGTTCAGAACGTGTGCCAAGCCAAAAAAAAAGATATTAGTGGAAATAAAACAATAGGATTGCCCTTAAAATTTTATTCACTAATTTGGAACGGACACACGTGGACACTGCATTAAAACTTAACTGTACGAGCACGCGGAAGTAATATGTGTCGCCTTGGTCATGGCTATGGGGGAAGTCTTTCTGTTTTCTTACAAGTCGGGGCTTCTAAGAAACGACGCCGTAGACTAAGGGGTAGGTCATGTTTGAATCAATCAATGACACGAGAGAAAAGGTACGCTAGAAATTGACGCGCTAAAGATATTGGCATAAATTAAAACTACGATATCAATTTCAATTTAAGCACCTAGCAGATAGATATCTAGACAGAATAATAGACATGTAAATTATTATTTTCTGCTATTCCATCGTTAATTAAATTCGCAGAAACCAATTAAAAATTTCTGCGGTGGAGAAGGACTCGAATCTCTACCTGCCGTTTTCTAGACAGCTGCTCTATCAATTAAGCCACCGGGCAGTACAACTTCGAGTCCTGTTTCCACCAGGCAGTACACTGTACTGCCAGGTGGCTTAATTGGTAGAGCAGCTGTCTAGAACACGGTAGGTAGAAGTTCGAGTCCTTCTCCAGCGCAGAAATTTTTAATTGATTCCTGTGAATCTAATTAACGATGGAATAGCAGAAAATAATAATTTTCATTTAATTCGCATCGTAAAAGAACTTAATTATATGTTTATATATAATTACACAAGTTTACAAAATCCGGTCAACTTTTGGATCAGAGCAGATGAGAACAAATCTTGACGTTATTTGAGGTGCTGAATTCAAATCCGGGTTTCGTTTTTCAAAATTGGTTCTAGTTTGTGAGTTCGCGCATGTTGGCAGCACTGCGTTATCATAATGTCAGTCAGCTGTTGGCGTCGTTAGAAACATTATTTAATTTGTATTTTTAAAGCTTTTTTTGAATCCAAAACGTGTGAAAATGCAAAGACAGAATTGTAAAGTTGATTCAAAGTGTTTTTGTTATGTTTGCGGATGTTATATGATCAGAAAAAAGTGGCAAAGTTATTACTAATGTGATCAGAAATGCATATTTTTATTATTTTGGTTTCTCTGTATCAAACACTCACAAGCGGTGGGTACCGAAATTGTTTTGTAACGCGTGTAGCACAATATTATACAAGTGGTCACACGGTAAAAAAGTATGTTTTTCATTTTCATTGTCAATGTTATAGAGAGAGCCGAACAAACATCTAGATAATTGTTATTTTTGCTTGATGAATGTCGTCTGTCTAAATGCAAAAAACTAACAGAATATAAATATCCTGAAGTATCATCAGTGTCTAAGCCAGTTCCCCGTGCGAGCAATGATCCTTTGCCAATTTGTCCAGGTACGAGTGCAAATTCCATGGAAGCTTATAGTTCATCACCGATGAACAGTGGAAGCGATTTTAACATGGAGAAAAAAAATTTAGTTTCGCAAAGTGAACTCAATGATTTGGTTCGTAATTTGAATTTATCGAAACAAAAATCAGAATTGCTCGCATCACGGATGCACGAGTGGAAATATCTTGACATTCATACAAAAGTCACTGTAACCGCAAATCCCTGGATTTCAAGAAGAAAATCGATAGTTTGTTGCAAAATTATTGCAAGATTGGAGCTCAAATATCTCTCAAAATACATTTTCTGCATTCCCATCTCGAATTTTTTCCTGAAAACTTGGGCGATACAAGCGACGAGCAAGGAGAGCGACTACACCAAGATTTGGCGAAAATAGAAAAACGATACCAAGGATTTTGGGACGAGGACATGATGAGCGACTACTGTTGGACTTTAATGTGTGAAACAGATCCCAAACAGTACAAGCGACTCAGTTCGACTGCTCTTCATTTCTAATTTAATACTTTTTAATGAATAAAATGGAGATTAATTGTCAAAAATTGTAAAAAAATGTGTTTATTTAATATCTCGAAACTAGAACCAATATCTAAAAACGGAGTGCAGATTCGGATTCAGCGCCCCAAATAACCTTAGAAACAGCTTTTGGTTGCTTAGATCCAAAACCATGTATACTTGTGTTATTAACATAATAGATATTTATTCTGTGTAAAAAATAGAAGGATTAATATTTTAATTTCTAATTGCATTTAGAAATTAATAAAACAGAATGAATATTAAATGTGAGCCAACGGAAAGTTACCAGTGGAAAAAGGTTTGTAAAGTTCTAGGTATTCGGCTTCCTAGAAAATGACGGTATGTGATCAAAACAAAAGATTTTGCGTCTAAATATATACAATACATATAATGATAAATAGAGCGGCGACGAAAGTGGCAATACCATAGGCGGTACGGTAGAACGGGCAATTGGTGCGCAGTGAATGAGATCATTCACATCAAATACAATACGGTTCACGGTTAGTGTTTATAATAACTTCACACAAACATGTCGCGGAAGTCTGTGCCGTTTGCTACGTCGGTTAGAAAATACATAGCAGAATTTCCCGATTTAAAGTATGATGGATGTGCAGTATTGTGTTTGGTTTGTAATAAGCGACTTATAATACGGAAGAAAGACAATTGTAAAAAACATGTGAACAGTGCAATACATAAAGTGAACAAAAGAAATGAAATACCTTATGCAACATTCCTTTAAGATTTTTTATTTATGTTGACTGCATGTAATTTGCCGCTTCGTTTAATCAGCAAACGCCCTTTTCAAGTGTTCTGGAATAAATATCTGCCAAATTATAAATTACCTGCAAGAAGAACTTTACAGAAACATTTGCCGCGTTTAAGCGAGAGGCTTGAAAATATAGCAAGAAGAGAATTGCATAATAAAAATGTGTGGATTACTGTAGATGAGACTACTGATTTAAAAAAAAATAGTATAATAAACGTAATCGTACGTATTTTATCAGCCAACACATTTTCACAGCCCTATTTGTTAGCCTGTAAACGTATACAAGTATGTACTGCGGCAAATATTCGGCAAATAATAATAAACACCTTAAAGAAATTTCACATTCATAGTACTCAAGTCTGCATGCTTGTAACATATGGTGCTGCTACTATGTTACTACTCGGACGTTTACTAAAAGTAACTTTTCCTAAATTAATACACATAACTTGTGTACTCGATGCTCTTCATTTAGTTGCTGAAAATGTTAGAAGTAGTTATAAAAACGTTGATCATTTGATTGGATCCACCAAACAAGTGTTTCATAAATCCCCTAAACGACTTAAAGAATTTCATAAAATTTGTCCAGATATTTCGGAACCACCGGAACCCATTCTTACACGATGGAGCACGTGGCTAAATGCAGCTTTTTATTACCATAAGAATTTTCACAAAGTTAAATCCGTTATATCAAAATTTAGTAGGCCAACCGAATCCCAAGCAATCAGAGACAGTCAACATCAATTTGAAAATCCCCAAATTCTGGAAGATTTGCATACAATATATAACAATTACCATCCATTAGTAGAAGCAATTACAAAACTTCAAAACGAAAACGATTCGCTGTCCTTAGACGCATCACTATGCATAGTGCAAAATGTGACCGCTCATTTGCATAGTTTAACTGACGCTGCTGGTGTACGAGCTCATCAAAAATTATTAAGTGTTTTAAAATAAAATCCGGACTTGCATGTTTTACGAACTATTTATGACAAATGTGCAAATAGTGAGCCCTGGAATGATTTTGAACAACAGCTTCTTTCTGCCAAAATTACATCAATAGACGCCGAACGATCTTTTTCCCTATACAAAAACATTTTCTCGTCGCGAAGGACGTCATTTACAGAAGCAACCGTAGAGACGTATGCAATGATGCAGATGTACAGTTATTTCCACAACACATTGCCAGGGTTATGAAATTACATATTACTAGGTAAGCACTAATTGTGTAAGAATAAGTCTAGACACGGCACTGCTACGGACACTTTCGCCGCAGTTTATAATTTACACTTAAACACTAACCGTGAACCGTATTGTATTTGATGTGAATGATCTCATTCACTGCGCACCAATTGCCCGTTCTACCGTACCGCCTATGGTATTGCCACTTTCGTCGCCGCTCTAATGATAAAGTAATAAATAATAATTTAATAATTCAAAATCGAATTATTTTTAAATTAAAATAAATTAATTTAAAAAAAAACATGAAATAAAAATTATATATGCGGAGCGTAACAATAGATTTCATCGGATAGAAACTGTACATTTTAATTCACAGCTTCATTAGAGTCAAACGTTACACTACGCAAGGGGTTTTGACGATAACGAAACAAGAGAAAACCTGAAAATGCAAGGTCCGGCGAGTACGCTGGTGACTCTTTCATTTTAATTTGCACTTTTATTGTTCTTTCTTTGAATATATTTTCGATGCGTGTTTGTAATTTTTAAATGAATGAGCATCCCTACGCCTTCCTCTGGTCGTTCTTTATTTTTTTCTATAATGTATTAGCACTTTTCCTCTCTTGTCTCTTGTAATGCACAGATGCCAATATTTTTATCGGATATTTCCATTAATGATCCCTGGTATACCAGGATATTATGTTCCAAGTTCTTGGTCTTATTATCTGTTTTGCTAAAAAACGTTTTCTCTTAATCGATTGCTTAGTCGTTATCATTTTGAACCATCCAGTTTCTTCTCCAGTTTTATTTGAAAAAGTTAATTTCTAAACACTCAACCCGTTATCTTCTTCTGGGCTTCCGGATTGGAACCGCGTCATTGGTATAACTGCCGACGTTTCAGTGCGACTGACAGTAGTTGAGCCCTGAAGATATCTCATACGAGTGGGTACGAAACGTCGGGAGTTATACCAGTGACGCGGTTCCAGCCCGGAAGCCCAGAAGAAGATAGTATGGGCCACGACCGCGGAAGTCTACGTTCTAGATTAACTCAAACTGTTGATTTGTAAATATATGTGCGTAATTGAATATATTTAGCATTGCTTTTCACCATTTGATCCGATCTTTTTGACTAGTACATCTAATATAAGGTATACAACAAAAATCTTTATAAATTTCACAATAACCCGTTTTTAAAACCGCACGATTATTGAAAATGAAAAATGAATCATTTATAATACATGGGACGCAATAAACAAAAATAACACTGGAATGGAATTAAAATCTGTAGAAAAATTATTGGGTTGGCAAATAAGTACTTTCGGTTTTGTAGTATAAAATAAAACACTTTTTTTTTAAACAAAGAATAGTTTTTAATCAATTATATATTTTCCATTTTGCTCAATGACCTTTTGCCATCTTTCTTTCAGCAGCATGATTCCGCGCTCATAAAATTTCTGGTCCTTATCAGCAAAAAAGTGAACCAGGTGCGAGTGAAGGTCATCGTCATTTGTGAAAGTTTTACCATTCAAAGAATTCTGCAAACTTCGAAATAAATGGTAATCAGATGGTGCTAGATCAGGGCTGTATGGGGGATGTGGCATCACTTCCCAGCCAAGCTCCAATAGTTTCCCACGAGTTGCGAAAGATGTGTGAGGCCTTGCATTATCTTGGTGGAAAAGTACACCTTTCCGATTTGACAATTCTGGCCGTTTTTCTTTGATTGCTTCATCCAGTTTTATTAATTGTTGACAGTAAACATCAGAATTGATCGTTTGGTTCCTTGGAAGCAGCTCAAAAAATACAACACCTTTGTAATCCCACCAAACTGACAGCATGATCTTTTTTGGATGCAATTCAGCTTTCGATGTGGCTTGAGCTGGTTTATCGTGTTTGCTCCATGATCGTTTTCGAACTAAGTTACTGTACAGGACCCATTTTTCATCACCAGTGATGATTCTTTTTAAGAAAGGGTCGGCTTCATTTCGTCTAACGTGCTTATCGCAAAAGTTGATTCTTAGTGTTAAATGAATTTCTTTCAATTCGTGAAGTACCCAAATATCAAGTTTCTTAACTAGCCCAAGATATTTTAAATGTTTTTCAATTGTTGTGTGCGATACATGTAGCCTCTCCGCAACCTCTCGAACAGTTATATGACGATCCTCTTCAATTATGACTTTGATTTGGTCATCATCAACATTAGTAGGCCGATCAGAACGTTGCTCATCTTTGAGGGAAAAATCTCCAGAACGGAATTTTTTATACCAATTCTGACACGTGCGCTCTGTTACGCAATTAGCACCATAAACTTCACATATCTTATTGTGAGCCGCAGCAGCTTTCTTTCCTTTACGGAAATAAAATAATAAAATATGTCGAAAATGTTCGTTTCTGCACTCCATTTAAAATTAACCCACAACTAATAGCTTTAATAAAAATCACGCACTACTTCCTTCTGAAGTTACGTCAATGTGACTAGTATCACGCGACAAACGGTAAAGTACAGCACTAACATACGTTATACAAAAAATAAAGCAACGCTCTCTATCAGTAAAAACCGAAAGTACTTAGTTGCCGACCCAATAGAAGGCCTCGAAGCTAAATCAAAATCCTTTATTTGAAGGTAAATTTTAATGGAAACTGTGGTTGATTGTATTAATCAAAAAAAACGTTAATGAAACCCTTTATCACATCAGTATTCGTATTCTGTACACGTATTTCATCATCAGCAGATAATTAATGACGGTGTTGGGCCTTACAACTTTCCCTGTTAGCAAACAAACGTACACTGAGTCTGCATTTGGCAGTAATCAGAGGATCCTGCTGATGATGACAAATTAGTTGTCGAAATATGTATACAGGATACGAACATTTATGTGGTAGGGAATCTTACTTACTTTTTCTTAATGAATACACATTATTTGCGCAGAATTTATTATTGCAACAATAGAATTTATTCACTGATTAAGTAAATGGAGTGGAAATTTACTTCAAACTATTTTTCTCCAAAGTACAATTATATTACAGTTTGTATTGTTTTAGGTTTTAATCATGACACTGAGTGAGATTTTGGCCTCCTTCGTCTGCTTGATTTTAATATTATTGATCTACTTCAAATGGTACGTTGAACATAAACGTTACAATTATTGGAAAAAGAAAAATGTTTATGGATTCGAGACTACCTTTCCGTTCGGAAACGCGGCTAAAATTTTATGTGTGAAACAATCATTTTCTGAACTTTTCACCGAGAAATATTTCCAAATAAAAGCCGCTAACAAAAAAGACGCTGGGTTTTTCTTCCTTTTCACTCCGCAGTATGTAACTGTCGATCTCGATATTATCAAGACTATCCTCTTGAAAGAATTCAATAGTTTCGTTGATAGAGGGGTATATTATAATGAAAAAGATGATCCTTTAAGTGCACATCTCTTCACGATAGAGGGAAATAGGTGGAGAAATCTTCGAGCAAAACTCTCACCTACTTTCACTTCGGGGAAGATAAAAATGATGCTACCTTTAATGGTGGGTGTGGCTGGGGAGGTGATATCTTTGCTAAAGGAAAGAAAGCCCAATGAGCCGATCGAAATGAAAGAATTAATGACTAGATATACTACTGACATTATTGGAACTTGTACTTTTGGAATCGCGTGTAACAGCATTAGTAATCCCGATGCTGAGTTTATGAAGCACGGAAAGCAAATCTTCAAGGAATCCCGAATTCGAAAACTCATAAATTTCTTGACGTTCGTGTTTCCAAACGAGATGCGTTTCTTCGGCACTCGCCAACTGCCCAAAGAACCTACGGACTTTTTCTTTGAAGTTATTAAAGATACTGTTGAGTATCGCGAAACGAATAACATCAAGCGAGAGGATTTTATGGATTTGCTCTTGCAGTTGAAGCATAGAGGAAAACTGGAGGATGATAACGAACAAGCGGAGCAAATCGGCGATACTAAAGCGTCCGATTTTTCTCTTACAATAGAACAAATGGCGGCGCAAGCTTTCGTATTTTTTGTCGCCGGTTTCGAGACCTCGTCCAGCACCCTATCTTTCTGCTTGTATGAACTGGCTTGTAACAAGAACGTGCAAGAAAAGTTCCGAAATGAAATAGAAGAAGTACTGGAAAGACATGGCGACATTTTAACCTATGATGCTATATCTGAAATGAAATATTTGGATATGGTTTTAAATGGTAGGTAAATTCTTCTTACACGCTTGAAAAATTTGGATAATAGAAAGCTTTTAATTAATTCCCTAGAGCAAATGAATCATTAATTATTTTATAATAATTACCATCGAAACCAATTTCATTTCATTCTATACGTAAATACTTGTCCAAGATAATAATAACACTTACACATTTACAAGGCATGTCTATAAAAAAAATCATTTATACTACATCTAATAAATTGTGTAAGATTTAATAATTTTTTTTATTAGTCGTAGCTGGGTGATACAAAAATACATTCTTTGTACCCCCGCTACACATTTCGCTTCGTGTCGTCCTTACTTTCACCCTGTCGAGTGGACGCGACGGGCGATTTTAGGTAGTTTTCATATTTTATGTATTTATTTCTCATGCTGAGCTCCCCTCTCTTTGGAGTCCTTTAATATTTAATTCCGAATTGGTAAATATGATGTCACCTTTCGCGAATAAATAAAGGGTTTTCCAATAAGGACTTGACAACTTTTTTTCGAAATAAAATGCAGACCATTTGAGATATTTCAAAAACTTTATTATCGGGTTAAAGTACAATCAAAACATTTATGAATGGAACTCGACTTCGTTCATATGGCCACCGCGGGCACGTTTGCAGCGGTCGATTCGTTGAACTAACTAAACTAAATCATTTAAACTTTAGGGAGACTCTATTTACACATTTAAAAATCCACAATCTTCTGACACAGATTTTGCAGTTTCTCATTCTGTCAGGATTAAACCAAGACATTTGGCTAAATTTTGACTTCAAAATCGTTTCACTTTCCTCATGAATTTTTACTGTAACGACTATAAGACTAGTCTTGTATCCACTACGATTATATTTCTGTTCTTTTCAGTTTTTATTAACTCATCCTTGATCTTCGTATCTTAACAAACGCGTAATCTTAAGGCACAAAGAAAGATTAAATATGTAACACATTGAAGGCATCTCTTAAACAGTTACTTTAACCACCGCTTAAATTTGTTTTTCAGAGACTTTAAGAAAATATCCGTCCGTACCTATTTTAAACAGAATCTGCACAACAGATATCGTGATTTCGCAAACTGGTGTACAACTGGAAAAGGGAACTCAAGTTATAATACCAGTACAAGGCCTCCACAATGATCCCAAGTATTATCCTGAGCCCCAGATATTCAATCCAGAACGATTCAACGATGAAAATAAAAAGTCCATACCAGCTTTTGCGTTTTTACCTTTTGGGGACGGTCCAAGACTATGTATTGGTAGGTTGTTAAATTATCACCGTCTATATCTAATATTTTATCTCCATTTAGGTATGCGTTTCGCATTGTTGATGTTGAAAGTGCTACTTATACAAATTATAAAGGAATTTAAGCTCAATATTAACCCAAAGACTTCAGTACCTTTAGTGATGGATCGGACAAAATTTTTGAACACCGCACTAGGAGGTATTTGGCTGGACGTTTCCGATGTGTAGAAAATGGTTTGACCAACAAATATAATATGAAACGAATTGTGTTCTTTTATCATAGTGAGATGACTTTTAAATTTAACATTGAATATAAAAATAGATACTAATTGTTTTTTGTAATAAATTTATTCTATATTAATTGGATTTTTGTATATATCCTACACCTGTTTCCTTCTTTATTAGAAAGAATATAAAGGCTGATGTTTCTAATTTCGCGGGTTTTTTAAAGAATAAATAAAACACATAATTTGCATTCAGATTCAAAAACGTTTTATTGGTAATTGAAGTATCAGTTATGATATTTATATGCGAAAAATAATATCTGCCGAATGGCCTCCTCTTGCAGCTCCACAAACGTCTACTCTTTTGTTAAAATTTTCAATGACATTTTGACATAATTGAGGCTCTATCTCACCAATGACAGGAATAATTTCATCTTTCAAAGCAGCAATTGATTGTGGATTGTTTTTATATACCTGACTTTTCACATAACCCCAAAGAAAATAGTCTGACGGTGTCAAATCACATGATCTTGGTGGCCAATTAACATCACCGTTTCTTGAGATTACACGTTTGTTCAAATATTATTAAAAAATTAAGATTTGTTCTAATTACTTTTAGATCTACAATACTATAAGATTGAGATAAATAAATACAAGATATATTTTTATGTCTTCCTCTAGTAAAATATTCTTTTATAATATTTTGTTTCTCTAAAATACAATCATCGAAAATTATCAAACTACAGTAAAACCTGTCAATAACGGCACCCAAAAAGCAAAATATATTGGCCGTTATATAAAGGAGTCCGTAATTGACAGGTTTTTCGTCTCACAAATAAAATACATAATTAATTTTAGAATTTGCTTTCTT
>JAVIWB010005932.1:0-86139 GCA_031893035.1 Dermolepida albohirtum | reverse complement strand
AATTACTTTACCAGCGAAACATTGGACCAATTAATTGGAAATAATTACAGTTTCAGGACGATAACGAATCGAAGCATGCCGCTAAATTGCGCAAAAATTATTTAAATTCAGCAAGAAGTTCACGACTTTATCTAACAACCACAAACTCCAGGTTTGAAAATTATCGAACACGTTAGAGACATTTTAATTCTAGAAGTAGAAAAGATGACCAACTAACAAGTTGAATTAACTTTTTTTTATTCTTTTGGAAAAATGGAATACCATTTAGCAAGAACTTTTGACAACCATGACAATGCTCTTACATGTACATTGGCGAAAACAATTAAATATTTGACCGGCAGAACATTGAATTGATGAGCCATCCGCCGTCCAGCCATGAGCTAATACACTGTAATTTCTTTTTATTCCACGCGTGAAGAATAAACTTCCGAGGTCAACGGTTTTCTACGCCGGAAGAAGCAGTTGAGGCATTCGAAACTCATATTTTGGAGATACTGCCTTCACAGTGGCAGCAATGCTTTTCGTATTGGTTTAAACGAATGCAAAAGTGCATTGATTTTCAAGGAGAATATTATGAAAAGCAATAAAACTATTTTCGATAGAAAAATTTTTTTTTGTTTGCTATTCCCGAAATATAAACGGCTACCGTCGTATTAAAAAAAAAACTATGCAGAAGAAAGTTTATTTGAATTATTTTTTGAAAATGTAGAACGAACAATTTTCTATTGTGGTCACTTACTTATGGACACTACTGTATATTAAATTTTGCGTTGTTAATGTTGAACAAAAATAAAAATTCAATAAAATAAAGATAAATAAATAAAAAATTCCATAAAAATGTATTATTATGGTTGTATTTTCTATGGAGTAAGGAGATCTGGAAATAACTGCCAATCTATCAGTAAAACTTTCTTAACGTATGATCTACTTTAAACTTGAGCGAATTCTTTGTGTTGTAGACATATTTTTCCTGTCCGTTCATGATTAAATAAATCTAAACTTTCAAGGTCCATGTTTCATTCGTTTCCACCTTGTGATTTCACTAATTTTATTACCGCTGTTACAAATATTATATAATATCTAAATGTTAAAGTAATATAGTTTTGCTTCATAGAGTATGTTATTGTATATAGTTGTGTCAAATCCCAAACAAACTTATATATTAGAAATTGTTTTTTGTCAAAGTTATTTAATTCTCTTCCGTTGCCGTTAACTGTTGAGAAAAAATTATTTACAGTTTTGTACCTTTTACCGGAAAAATACATTTTATATAAAAGGTCTGTAAAATTAAAAGTTTTGAAGTTTTTAACAGCTTCAAAGAGCACAAAAAATTATTACTAATATCTGTAAGTAGCTATATACTTATTCGCTTTCTTAATTCGTAATTTTGAGTATATGTAAATAACGCCATTCAATAAACTCTCATATCAAAAAATAAGGATTCACTTTCTCAGTATTATAAAGCTCATTCATGCTCATCTAACTGCATGGCGTTCGAAATAGATTTTTTTAATTAACGGCAGTCCTAATTTCTTGATCTTCAATATTACTAAAGTGAATTAATTGTGTCTTGCTCAAAAGGAATTAAAGTTATTTCATGATAGCAATAATAATTACTCCTTTTGTCAAGCCTAATTCTGAAGTTTCATCTTACTGCTTTGTCATAAGAAAATTTTACTTGCTTCTAAAATATAATGGTGGCACAATAAAATCTATTTATCTTAAAAAATAACTTGGATCAGAAAGATAAATAAATATATTTGAGATACAGAATATTCATTCAAGGAATTGTTTCTTTCAATACACAGTTTTGGCCTGGAATACAAGTCAATTCTTACCTATACGCTTTATGCTTAGGTAACTATTAACGACGTTTAATCGAAGGTCTTTTCAGTATCAAATTCCATCTGTACGACCATCATCAGTACACCTATCCATGAATTTTAACTCATTGCACTTGAAACAGATCTCTGATCGCTCTCATTTAGAATATTTGGACGCCTATTTTTGGGTATAATTTCAATTCGGGATATTGTGACTGTTAATTCTTACCTATACGCTCTATGCTTAGGTAAATAAATATTAACGACGTTTAATTAAGGATCTTTTCAGTATTAAATTCCATCTGTACGACCATCATCACTATACCTATCCATGAATTTTAACTCATTGCACTTGGAGAGATTGTAATTTGGGCCAATGGTCATTATTTAATCCTCGAAGATTAGTCAGGTAACATTCTTAGTATGTAAGTTGGGCCAAAGGATTATAAAGATTAAAATTAAAAGCATTTACGTAATTAAGTAGGATGGAAATTAATAATTAATATTCACACGAACAGGGTCTCCATTACTTAATTGTTTCTAGAAATTTAGAATTTTATTTACCTAATTGTTAATTTAATAAGTTTAAAGAAAGTCCCCTCCATTTATATAAATATATACGGACAGTATTCAGTTCATCCTGTGAGTTCAAAGAGTTATTTAGTTCACAAAGTGTAAACATCATGAGTCAATTATGAGAAATCCTTAGTGTGCGTGGTCAAGTTCTTTTGATTTTTCAAACGTATACTTTTTGTAAATTAGATTTGCTGAAGTGTGGTGAAAGGAAATGGCGGTGTACCTCCAAGAGTACTTCATGTAGGGCCAATATTTTTACCGTTGGCGAAGGAAGTGATAGAATTATAGTAAGGCAAAATTCTGAACATAACCATCCGTCAAAAGAAAGTGAAATGGATAAGAAATCTGTTAATAGTGCTTGCAAAAGGAAAGCGACAGAATATATTTCACAAAGGCCCTCAAAACTTTGTCGATAAGCACTTCAGAATATGAGTGAGGTAAACATATCTGTGTCAGACTTAAAATGTGTACAACGCCCCCAGAAAACAATATCCATCTTTACCTCGATGCACGATGGATGTACATGCAGCCCTGGATTGTACCAACTGGAAAACAACGCAAGGAGAGAACTTTATAGTCACAAACGATAGTACAAACAATTTAGTAGTATTTTCTTGTGCAAAAAATTTATCGTTCCTGTGCAACTGTGACAACATTTATATGGATGGAACGTTTACTTATTGTATTATACCAAATTTTCCAAACAACTTTTTACAATTCATAGATATAAAAATGGACATTATGTTCCGCTCGCTTCTTGCTTACTTAAAGATAAATATTCGGGAACGTATGAACAGTGCATAAAGGCACTAGTGAATTTTTTGCAGTTCAAGTAGTATACAATTTAAACCAAAACAAGTTACTGTAGACTTTGAGAAAGCAATTCATGTGGCTGTAAAGAAAATTTGGTCTGATATTGTTATTGTTGGGTGTAGATTTCATTTAAGTCAGTCTTGGTGGAGAAAAATCCAACAATTAGGGTTAGTCCCTGAATATAAGAATAAGGAGTCGGAAGTTGGAAGGTGGTTGAAATACACATTTGGAATTCAATATTTGAACCCAAATGAAGTAGCTGATTGTTACGTCGAAGATTTGGTTGCTATTCAGCCGATTAATCCAAGAGTAGCAAAATACTTCGATTATTCGGTTGGTACATACATCGATGAAGATGCTTTGTTTCCACCCGAATTTTGGGCTTCAAGATCATCAAGTATAGCTCGTACTACGAATGTATGCGAATGTTTTCATCCGCATTTCAATTCCAGTTTTTACACTAGCCATCCTTCTTTGTACATATTTGTAGAAACATTGTTGGAATTTCAAGTAGATGTAATAAATAAACCAAATTCTAACACGGCACAAAAAAGGTCTTTTCTAAATAATATGTCAAATATATACGATGAATATAAAATTAATAGACTGGTGTTTGTAAAACAAGTTTCCCATTTTGGCAATCACTAATTACTTGTAAATACATCTGTATTAAGAACAAATGTTTTTTGTCTTATATATAAAGAAAATAAAATTAAATCAGTTAGGTAACTATTAATAACGTTTAATGAAAGATCTTTTCAAATTCCATCTGCACGACCATCATCAGTACACCTATCCATGAATTTTATCTCATTGTACTTGAAACAGATCTCTGATCGCGCTCATTTAAAATATTTAGACGCCTATTTCTCGGTATAGTTTCAATACGAGATATTGTAACTGTATTTCTCATGTTTAGCTTTCTTTTAATTGGATACTCTCTTGTATATTTCATATTTAGACAATGCTATAGTCACATTGATCAAAGCAGACGTTATATACTAACACATATCGAAAACAAATTAAATATTCATTTAAGTTTATTAAAAGCAACATATATTTAAGGATTTTATTAAGTAAATTCTTTACTTTGTAAATGATAAGTATAGTATTACATATTCCTTGAAGAAATAGTAAAATTAAGATCACCGTTTAATCTTCTTAGCTGCATATGCATGCACTTTTTATTTGGAGTAAATTCGACGTGATATTAAATACACCAAGATGTCATTTGACAATGTGTCTGCTCTAAGTACGTTGACTACAGACTTATGCATGTACATATCTATATGTATTCATCCATACATCTACATGTATATGTACGCATTATATTGCAGACAAAAAATTAAATTAGGGTTTGCGGGCAAAAAAAAACAGGGGTGAGTTGACGTCATGTTCACCCCTCGTTCTTGGCACGCCCATTTCGCAATGGCCGCCAAAACTACGCCAATAGACTTACAACGCGCGCTAACTCTAAGGGGTTGAAGGGGAATCCCAAGGGTGGATTGACCCTTCACTAGCGTACGCCGTATGAAAGTAAAACTAAGTAAACGATAGGGAAAGTGTTCTGCACTGAATTTGTATTATTTTAAGAGAAAACACTTAATTGCCTGATCGATATTTTTTTTTGACAATACGCCATCTTCAACTTTTCCTTTCAGGTGAAAAATAAATAAGCCACTGTTTAAATAAAGACTGTTATATTTATATAATTATTACACATAACATCTTGCATTCGAATCTTTCGATATTTAAATGTCCTGTCTTTTAATGTGCACATTGTAGGTTTAATAAAAGACTGCCTAAGACACATTAATAGAAGACCCAACAATCTTAAAATCTATATAAATTACATATTTTGATGATCTACTTTAACAAATGGTAATGCATATATATTTTGTTCAAATTCTATGAATGCCAACTATAATTTCAAAATCAAATTTAACATAAATGTATAACGAGAATATAAAGAAACTAATATCTAATTAATCATCATAATCTGTAGGTAAATTTTGATGGAGACTGTGAATATTTAAATCAATCTATTAAGCTTAATATAACCCCTTTCTACAATAATTTTCAAATTCTATTGTCGAGATCCAAACACTTAGTGTGTGTTTGGCTATAACTATATATGCCTAACACACACTAAGTGTTTGGCTCTCGACTCCGTAAGTTTTATATGGACTTTTTGTTTGTGCGGATTTCATCGTGCTTCCAGCCGCGACAGTGTGATTATTAGCTGATGATGCCAACTGAGTTGTCGAAATACGTATACAGAATACGAAAATTATTGTGGAAAGGAGTTGCGTTAACCTTAATTGATTAATCATAACAAAGGCCTGCAAAAAAATACTTTTTAAAAATTGTTTTAACTTTAGTTGATTTTTTGTGTGTTTTTCAATGCTGTACTCAAAAACGAAAACCGTTATTTTCTATCACGCTCTCGAAGAAACGGATGTGTTTTAGGAATAGTAAGCCAAATACAGAAAATTAAGGAATGTATATTGTATTTTACATTTTATTAAAATCATAAGTAACCCAACATTCATAAAAACAACACGAAATTAGTAAAACTGAACGATTTTATTAAATAGTCCTTATAATATCGTTTTTGCTTCCCATCAAAACTTATTCAGCTGTAAAATCGCTGGGGATCGAACAAAGGTTTGACAGCTACTCAGCGTTACCACCCAACCAAATTAATATTTCCCACGGCCAATCTAAATCTAATTTAAATAATTAAGATTAAACACTGTAATGTTTACTTGCCTAAAATGCCTAGTTGTCGATAATTTCAAGTGAAATTTGTTACTAAACTGTACGCGATGGAATTTTTTTATTATTTTTTCCATAATGAGTGTACAAAAAACTATAAAAATAAAAATTTTTCTATCGCAGGCCTGTGTAATCTATATCTTTTTGTTCCTGAAGGTATCAAGGTTCTCGGCTCTTGGTTTTTAACTCTCCACGAAATACGTCCTTCCTTTCTATTTTTGGTGGTAACTAGCTTTCCCCTTACGTCTTTCTTCTCCAAAATTTCAGCAATATACTGACGTTCCATAGTTTTCTGGATCGATTTCTTTTTCGTTCCTATCTATTTTTATAACTTCCCTTGCTTTCCGATTAGATTTTGTGTTCCCAATCATGTTGTTTAGATATTCTGCTTCAAATTTAATTCCAATATATTCATTTCTTCTCTTATCTAATTAACAATGATCACGACGATTTTTTCATTCAACCCAGAGCTCATCAGGTAGTCTTGGCTTCATAAACCTGGTTGGTGTTGTAGTTAAATACACGATATAAAGCAGTGAGAAATTAAACAATGTCCATCCCACCAACAGTAGCTCAAGCACTCATATCGCTTTGAAATACAATATAAACAATGATCACAGGTGCATATAGGCGACAGTGGTCCACTACAATATAATTAATGATAAAATAATTAACTGTCGACAAAAGCAGTAACCACAACAATCTTTTCCCTCAGTCCAGATCTCATCAGGTAATTTTGGATTCCTCGAAAATTCTATGAACACGTTGCTTATAGGTGCTGTAAATTGTGGTATAAGTATTATATAAAAATTCATTCAAGTTTATATGACATTTATTTAGTAGTTACAATATTGTGCAAATTAATGGAATCATGACTATTTTTTTAGTTTTCTGCATGTGGCAACATTGTTAGGTCAGTTCTGACAGTAGTTTTATGTCAAAAAAATATAACCTATACCAATGGGAATACATTACACAGTTATTCAGTGCGTTTTAGAGAGTTTGTTCACATATACTCTTTCAAAGTTCAAAATTTGATTTATATTGTGCTTTTACCGGTTGTTCGCGATATGGATATCACGCCCACAAAACGTGAGAAGATTGTGACATTAAGTGAGCACACTTCAATGACACAGAGAGGTATTGCTCAGGAATGTGGTGTTAGTCAAGGAGCAGTAAGCAAGATCCTAAAGCAAAAAAAGAATACCGGAATAGTTGAAGTGAAACGAGCGGGAAAATGTGGGAGAAAGAGGAAGATGACACCCCGGGATGTCACTTTTTTGGTCAGAAATAGCAAGCTGAACCCAAGAAAAACTAGTTTTGAACTACAAGAAGGCTTAGTAGACGCTGGAGTGATAGTGTATGACTCGACAGTTCGTAAGAGACTTTTAGAGTCTGGAAGAAAAGCCATTCAACCACAGAAGAAGCAACTCGTCATTAAACGAATGATGTTGCAGAGGCTTATTTGGCCCAAGAAATATGCCGGATGGAATGAGGAAGACTGGAGAAAGGTGTTGTTCTCAGACGAGTCCCATTTTTTGGTGCAGGGGCAGTGATCAAAATTCGTGAGAAAAAGTGGAGATGAAAAACTCACTGCAGCTCATATCGATCAGACTGTCAAACACCCAGTAAAGAAGATGTTTTGGGAATGTTTTTCGTACATGGGGACTGGATCGCTGGTGCCTATAGAAGGCATGATGAACAGCCATTCTCCAGACTTAAACCCAATTGAAAATCTGTGGGCCATTTGTAAGGCTAGTTTACATAAAATGGACTGTACAACGAAGACAAAATTGATAGAAGGTGTGGTTTCGTGACGAGAAAATAAAGGAAAACTGTCAAAAATTAATAGATTCAATGCCGAAAAGAGTTCAGGCTGTCATCGCAGCCAAAAGAAGGCATATCTCTTACTAAATTACTAGTAATTTATAATTTTATACATTCTCATCGTGATTATATGACAAATAAACGGTTTTCTTGGTTATATTGTGTTTGATTCCATTAATTGACACAATACTGTATATTTGGTTTTACTTATTTTCTGTATATGTAGGAAAGATGAAATTGACAAATTTAAACAGAAACTCAATTACTTACGTGCATATTTTTTTCTTTGATGAAATTATTATTAATAACTATAAATTGCCTTCAAAAGTGCTGGAGGTGATGCCCACCATTTTCGAAATAGATATGTGCTTTTCCTGTTGGGATTTCAAAAATATCCTGTAGTGTTTCAGGGCTAATGTGCTCCGTTTCATTCTATTGCTGCCTGCAGTTTTTTCAATGTTATGGAAGCTTTCTATGATAAATTTTTTAAGAAAAGATTCGTTCTTTAATATAATATTATTATATATTATAATAGCATTTGAAGATAGTAGCGCCAATCTGTGAAACCTTGTAAGTAGAAAAAGAAGTAAACGAAGAAGAAAAGTTAATTAAAAGTAATCAATATTTCCGAAAACGAAAAAAAATAAAACGTATTACATCAAACCATCAAAATAAGAAAAACAAATCCATTTACCTGTATTTGAATTTAGTTCTGGGAATAGAAACTACTTAACATATTTAAAATGGCATTACAGCTTGACATTGCTTACATTTATATAATACAGTTCATATAAATTTCGTTAATAGCAGAATATAAATTGTAAGGTGAGAAATTATACATTTTATTATAGGAAAATGTGGAGACCTTGGGACAAAGGGTGGGAAGGTAAGCAATATGATATAAATTATGATAACTGTGACTCGGTGGCGAACAATATAAATAATGGCGCTAAAAAGATTCAACTGGTTGTTCAAGCAGCAAATATTGGTAAATGTGAGTAATAATTTACAAAAAGAAAATACAGAAGTTGCAGAAAAGGCCATTATAGAAAGAACGTTAACTGCTGTCTGATACAGGACAGTTTATAATATAGTGAAGCGTAGTATTACGGAAAGAAAAGTTACAAGTTATAAAGGAGTTGAGACGTTGATATCATTCGACGAACTGTATATAGTATGTACAAGAAGGTTGAAGTTGCCGCATTAAGAAGCTTACAAAAAAAATTTTAAAAATACCGAAATAGAAGCTTCTAAAACAACAATATGGCAAACATTAAAGCAAAGTGGTTTCTAATTTGATGCAATAGACAAACGACCGTCACCAAGTCGCTGAGGTTACAAAAATTACGTCAAGAATATTTAATCGATATGGAAAAATTGGTATGACACTCACGATACCAAAAAAAAAGTTTGATTGATTATTCACAGGCATGGATATTAAATGTACCCACTTTCAGAGGAAAAAGAAATATTATTTTACACGCTAGTTCTGAAAGCGGTTAGCTCGCAAATGTTACTTTTGGTTAAAAAAAGCTTAATAAATTGTAACGTGACTATCACAAAGATATGGCAGTGGCAGATATGGTTTCAGAAAAATCTCTTAACAATATTACTCGAAAGATATGTCATCGTCACGGACAATGATTCATACCATACACGACAGGTGAAGAAGCTACTAAATTCGAACAGTGCGAAAGCTGAAATATCAGAGTTTTTACAAAAAAATGATATTCATTATGAAGATAGTTATACTAAAAATTCAATTATTAGAAGCCCTTAAAACAAAGACATTTGAAAAATAATACGTTGTAGAAGTATGACCATGGTCGCAGAACACACTATTTTACTCCACCATATATCAATGTTTTAGTTAGAGTTAATTTCAAGTCAATTGAAAGAATATTTTCATCGCAGTAATGATCGTTCCAAATTTAGCGAAATAGCCTTAAATCATATTCAAGAAGCGATGGCCAATATAACGGAAAAAATGGAAAAATTGCATTAAACGCACAGTTGGCATAGAAAATGTATTTAGAAAATATCGATATTCGTCAGGAATTTATAATTAATTTAAATTAAAGTAACAGAGGCAGCGTTGACCTTGAGGGTGTTCAAAATATGTGAAAAAGTGGTCTCCTCAGTGTAATATTTTTCTTACATATCGCTTCAAATAGTTTACTTCAGGTACTTCATTAATATTGGATTATTTTTAACATCACCAAATATTATGAACAAATGCAGTTATTATAAATGGATAATTACAGGGAAAATCTTAATTAGAATTGTAATTGTAAAACATAAAAGAATTTGTATTTTTGTTTACAAAATATGATTAAAAATAATAGGTATTTATTCATAGTTTGCTTCTATTTACAATAGCGCATTATCTGTTTAAGAATAATATATAAACCATCGCTTCTTATATGCATATGTGCATTTATAATGGATTCATTTTTTATTACTGCGTTTATGTATCTTTATATATTGGGAACTTATATAAATTTGTATTTAATTAATATACCAAGTTATTTAGTTGTTTGATTGAAGTTTATAAATGATCATACGCATACTAAAAAATACACCCTGCACATCTATGGTCCAGGGTATCTTAATCTTTTACGTTATCGTAAGCTTATCACATTCTTACACCAGGGGATGCTATAAAAGCACAAAATTTCTTTTTAGTCAAATTAAAATAAGTTCACACAAACAATACCTACAGTATTGTGCAAATTAATGGAATCAAACACAATATAACTAGGAAAACCGTTTATTTGTCATATAATCACGATGAGATGGTATAAAATTATAAATTACTAGTAATCTAATAAGAGATATGCCCTCCTTTGGCTGCGATGACAACCTGAACTCTTTTCGACATGGAATCTATTAATTAGTGACAGTTTTCCTTTATTTTCTCGTCCCGAAACCAAACCTGAATTACTGCTTCTATCGATTTTGTCTTCGTTGTACAGTCCATTTGATGTAACCTAGCCTTGCAAATGGCCCACAGATTTTCAATTGGGTTTAACATAAGTCTGGAGAATTGCCAGGCCAGTCGAGGGGAGTTATTCATTTTTCCTTGAAATATTTGACCAGAACCTTCGATTTGTGGTATGGAGCTGAGTCCTGTTAGAAAATTGTACCTCCGTTTGGCTCACATTTCTTTAGATCTTATCCCAAATACTTATCCAGTAGCTTTTTATATTTCTGGCTGTTCATCATGCCTTCTATAGGCACCAGCGATTCAGTCCCCATGTACGAAAAACATCCCCAACACATCTTCTTTACCGGATGTTTGACAGTCTGATCGATATGAGCTGCAGTGAGTTTTTCATCTCCACTTTTTCCCACGAATTTTGATCATGCACCAAAAAATGGGACTCGTCTGAGAACAACACCTTTCTCCAGTCTTCCTCATTCCATCCGGCATATTTCTTGCCCCAAATAAGCCTCTGCTTCATAATTCGTTGAGTAAGAAGTTGCTTCTTCTGTGATCGAATGGCTTTTCTTCCAGACTCTAAAAGTCTCCTACGAACTGTCGAGCCATGCACTTTCACTCCAGCGTCGGCTAAGTCTTTTTGTAGTTCAAAAGTAGTTTTTCTTGGGTTCGGCTTGCTATTTCTGACAAAAAAAGTGAAATCGCGAGGTGTCATCTTCCTCTTTCTCCCACATTTTCCCGCTCGTTTCACTTCACCTATTCCGGTATTCTTTTTTTGCTTTAGGATCTTGCTTACTGCTCCTTGATTAACACCACATTCCTGAGCAATATCTCTCTGTGTCATTGAAGTGTGCTCACTTAATGTCCCAATCTTCTCACGTTTTCTGGGTGTGATATCCAAATCGCGAACAACCGGTAAAAGCTCAATATAAATCAAATTTTGAACTTTGAAAGAGTATATGTGAACAAACTCTCTAAAACGCACTGAATAACTGTGTAATGTGTTCTCAGTGATATAGGTTATTTTTTGACTTAAAACTACTGTCAGAACTGGCCTAACAATGTTGCCACATGCAGAAAACTAAAAAAATAGTCACGATTCCATTAATTTGCACAATACTGTATGTATATCTGAATTTATCAAAAATATATACTTCTTTTCAATGTATCTTTGTATTAGTTACTAACTTATTGAAACAATTTACAACTACATTTACATAAAAAAAATCTGGAAATGGCATTTTGGCACAAAATTTATATCTGCAACCATTACATATCTACATTGTATCCATGATATTATATCATAAACAGTGTCATTAACTTATTCTCAAATGGATAAATCAAAAACGAATTTATTAATTCAAATAATAGTTATTTTATGATATTATTTTGTATTGAAATTGTATATATGTATACATATATGTGTATATGTATATATTCGTTATATACATATTGTATATAACAAACAACAAAAATTGAAAGATGCAGATAGAGATGAATGTGTAAACCTAACTTTCCCGATGTTCGTTTATAAAAACATCTTGCCTACTGATGGTACCTGGCTTACGTAGAATTGGTTACCTGGACGTGAATTTCAGCCACGTTAACGGAAATTCCACTAGTGCAAGTTCTAATCGCTGTCATTAACCTATCAAATTCTTGTCCCGAAATAGAATGTAAAGTATTTGAAGATTTGAAGTGTCTACACTTTAAATCTAAACACTGAGCGTAAAATGGAACATTGTACTAACTTTTGTATTTTATTTTGTGCACAGAAATGCCTTTGTTGAATGTGTTTGTAGAATGAAATACAAAAAAAAGAGAAGCAAATTTTTTGACAATAGATCCTTTGTCAATCTTTCTAATAAATGTTATTTAATTCTTGGTTAAGCGACCAAAAAAGAGAAAAAAAAATGGTTGAATTGATTCGGTCTTTACTTGATAAAAATTCATATTCACAACATAGTTAATATTAATAAATACATAAATTATTAAAGTTTTTACTTATTTTTGCCATACAGTAGATTCTTCAGTGTTTGAAATGATCTAAATTCTAATGTGCGTTGCAAAACATATTTTATATACAAAGGGTACTAGGAAAGTTTTATAATACAACTTTGTTTATTTAATTTTTTCAAACTAATTTCTTCTACACTCAATACACCTCTCCATCCTCCGAAACCAATCTTTAAACCAGTTCTGCCAAGTTTTACTAGGGAGTAAAGCACACTCGTTGCCCCAAGCCCGCAGAAGGTCCACATCACTGGAAAACCGCCTCCCTTTTAGCTTCATTTTCACATACGGGAACAGTGCAAAGTCGCAGGGAGCAAGATCTGGACTATAGGGATAGTGCTCGAGAAGTTTCAATCCTATCGTGGTCAAATATTCGATGCAGGCTTTAGCGCGGTGGGCTGGAGCATTATCGTGATGGTGTCCATTCTTGGCTTTGGCCGCAGGTTCTTCATAGATCCAGTGATTTTAGGCAGGCACTGTTCAGTATACCACTTAGCTGTGACTATCTTCTGTGTGTCCAAAACGACGCGTTCCACAATTCCACTCGATTTGAAAAATACAGCTATCATTTTCTTCTTTACAGATCGGGATTTTCTGACAACTATGGGTGTGTCCTTATCATCAAAGCTCCAAACTTTGTTTTGAGCTTTGGTCGGCACATCGTAATAATACAGCCAAGTTTTGTTACCTGTCGCAATGTTGTTCACACACCGAGATTATCCCTTATTAAACTTTTTATCATCTCCTGGCACCAAGTAACACGTTGTATCATCTGCTCTTTAGTCAGTCTATGCGGCACCTAGAGAGAACACGTACTTCACGTGCAAATGATCGTACAGAATCGAACGAATTGCTGGTGCATTTAGGCCTGAAGTACCCTGTATTTGTAGGTAGGTCACTCGTCTGTCCTCATAAAGCATTCTCCTCATAGTAGTAACGTTTCCCTCCGTATCTGACGTTCTTGGCCTTCCCGGCCTCTCAGCATCCTCCACAGTTAAATTTCCCCTTTGGAATTCTCTATACTACCTGAATATCGTTGTGCGATGTGGACAAACATTACCTAGTGCAAGAGTTATTTCTTGTAAGTACTAGTCTATGTTTAAACCACGCACGAAATTATAACGCAAAACTGCCCTTATCTCATTTTGTGACCACGATGCCATCGCAAGCACTTTACACTCTCACTGCTAATGAATAATTGAGCCCATCGACATGGCGTGGCGGCTACTATGCACGTATAAACATGTCTCAACATGTAGCAACAAACAGCTTCCTACGATTCATTGTTGCGTCATATTGCAAAACTTTCCTAGTACCCTTTGTAATATACAATAATTAAAAGAGATAAATAAAACAGCATACCACATCAGCATACGTATTCTGTATACGTATTTCGACAACTAAGTTGTCATAATCAACAGATAGTTAATCATAATGTCATACCTGGATCCACGGTAAAATTCGCACAACTTTCCGGCCAAACACCAAATACACGCATACCTCCAATGTGTAATAAACTTCTAACTTAAATGACAATAAATTAAAATAGTAAAGAAAGCCGTTCTACAGGGCCATTAAACTTTTTTATTACAGAAACAAATTTAGTAATCATTTACCTCTGTTTCAATTTAGTTTATGTCCTATATATGCATTATTTTACATTTATAAGTTTACATATTATTAGCAATTATTATATTTTTATATTAGCAATTAAATGATTTGTAACGCGGGGATATTTAGACACCATGCATGGGCAGCGACCGAAGCTGGTACCAATTCTCGGCCGTCAAGGCCTTCACGACATACAAAAATATAGGAAAGACGTACACAAAAGTATCAATACAATATGAATTAATAGTAATAATCAATACATTTTATGTTAATATTCTTAAACACTTACACACGAGAGAAGTATTAATAATCTGAATTTGTTTGACTAAAAATCTACAACATAACTAAGCCTCCATATTCTTCTGGTTAAATACAAAGGGTACTAGGAAAGTTTTGCAATATGACGTAATAATGAAGCGTAGGAAGCTGCTTGCTGCTACATGTTGATACATGTTCATACGTGCATAGTAGCCGCCGCCCCATGTCGATGGGCTCAGTTATTCATTAGCAATGAGAGTGTAAAGTGCTTGCGATGGTATCGTGGTCACGAAATGAGATAAGGGCAGTTTTGCGTTATAATTTCGTGCGTGGTTTAAACATATACTAGTGCTTCGAAGAAATGACTTGCACTAGGTGATGTTTGTCCACATCGCACAACAATATTCAGGTGGTATAGAGAATTCCAAAGGGGAAATTTGACTGCGGAGGTTGCTGAGAGGCCTGGAAGGCCACGAACGTCAGTTACGGACGAAAACGTTACTACTGTAAGGAAAATGCTAGTCGAGGACAGGCGAGTGACATACCAAGTGATAGAGAGTACTTCAGGCCTAAATGCACCAGCAATTTGTTCGACTCTGCATAATCATTTGCACGTGAAGAAACTTTGTTCTCTCTGGTTGCCGCATCGACTGACTGAAGAGCAGATGACACGACGTGTGATTTGGTGCCGGGAGATGCTAAAAATGTTTAATAAAGGACAATCTCGGCATGTGAACAACATCATGACAGGTGACGAGACTGGACTGTACTATTAGGATGTGCCGACTATAGCTCAAAGCAAAGTTTGGGTCTTTGATGATGAGGTCACACCCGTAGTTGTCAGAAAATCCCAATTTGTAAAGAAGAAAATGTTTTTGCAAATTGAGTGGAATTGTGGAACGCGTTGTTTTGGACACATAGAAGACAGTCACAGCTAAGTGGTATACAGAACAGTGCCTGCCTAAAGTCATTGGATCTATGAAGAACATGCGGCTAAAGTCAAGAATGGACACCTGGTTCCTCCATCACGAGAATGCTCCAGCTCACCGTGCCAAAGCCTGCACCGAATATTTGACCACGACAGGATTGAAACTTTTCGAGCACCCTCCCTACAATCCAGATCTTGCTTCCTGCGACTTTGCACTGTTTCCGCATGTGAAAATGAAGCTAAAAGGGAGGCGGTTTTCCAGTGATGAGGACCTTCTACGGACTTGGGACAACGAGTGTGCTTTACGCCCTAGTGTAACTTGGCAGAACTGGTTTAAATATTGGTTTCGGAGGATGGAGAGGTGTATTGAGAGGAAATTACTTTGAAAACATTTAAATGAACAAAGCTGTATTATAAAACTTTCCTAGTAGCCTTTGTAATATTTGTCGAGTAAAAATGTTCTTGTGTAGAGAGAATGAACGTTTGGTGTCTACTGAAGTAATATTTGCGTAGTTAAAATGTTTTCTGAATTGAGTTAACGTAATCTATGGATGAGATATTATTTTAAATGTCTCTTGTTCTGGCAATCACTGAAATTAATTGTAATACTCGACGAAACTTTTATAATACACGCACTTATTTCATCATTTAAAGAACATAGGATCATTTACACTATATCCACTACTTTCATTTGATCTACAAATGCGAATGAAGTATTTTGCAATTTTCTATGGCATAGTTTGTATGGAATAGTTTGTAAACCCATATAATTGTCAGAACTATTAAATTTTATCTGTCTTTCTTGATGGCGATTGATTCTTTTGGGTTGAATTGTAATACTAAGGATTTTATTGTGCGGATATTTTTTGAATAATAGAAACTGATCTAGCCACGTGCTCCAGCGTGGGGTGGTTCTCGTATGCAAGGACAGTGTTTGTGAACTTCGTGTATTCGTTTCGGATTTTAGGAAAACTTTTTGGGTGTTGTTTATTAAACCATCTACAACTGGGGAATTTTTCCGAATTGCTTCTGCGATCAGATGTAATGCATCTAAAGCACGTTACATGTAGCGAAATAGGACACATGTGTCTAAGAAAGCGTACCGCAAAAAGCATTAATGAGCCGACCTCAGTAACAAACATCACTACTTAGTTTGTCGTTAATTCAAAATTTTGTAATGTACTTAGCATCATACCGTAGATAGCTTCACCAGTAGACTTTGATAACATTTTACTAGCCAATAAAAATGAAGATGGCTGTTGAAGAGGTTCCAATGCGCACACAATGATATTCAGAATTTTTTTTTACAATATATAGTTCCATCAGGGATTAACTACAGTTTTTCATTTTTTAGAGCAGATTTAATACTTACCTCCATTTCTTTAAGCCCAGAAGGTAAATTGTGAGCTAGGCAATACGAATGTACTCCAAAACCCAGGAAACGGTTCCTTCTCCACTATTCTAAATGGTAGATTACAAGCCGTCAACATAAATCAGCTTCTCAACACCAGATGGCAACACTAATTTTGTTAAAATAGAACGTTTTATTTTCGGAGCAGAGGTATGTACGGCAGCACTTCTACCAAAACATTTTGGGAATGGAAAAACAGTACCAGGGCAAATAAAATCCTGCCGTGTTAGCAGATTACTGTTCCACACTAAGAAGGGAGGTAATAGATGTTATTTATAAGAGACAATGCAATATATAATCATATTTCTAATCGCACGGATTTGAAATATATATTAAAGTATGTTATAAACAGGAAAATTTTTCATTAAAATCCAAACAACCTTAGAGCCTACTTGACTATCCACCTTTTGTTAAAGTAAATGTTTCTAAGTTTTGGTAAAACTAAATTGTTGAAATTTGTTTGCCAGGGTAATCTATGAATGAACGATGAAGCTCATTTAGACCTCAATAGATATGTTAATAAACATAATTATGTCTACTGGGCCACTGCAAACCCGTAAAAATTTCACGAACGGACTTTCTATTTGGCCAAAGCTACAATCTATTCGATTTTAAAAATTGGTCCGTATTTCTTAGAGGATGATGACGATTATGCAGTTACAGTCATCGTCAGCGCGATCTGTTCAAATACTGAACACAATTCTCATTCGAGCACTTCAACGATTTCCCGTGAATAAGGACTCATTTTCAACAAGATAGAGCAAGTAATCATATCACCGAAGTGACAATGAACTTCCTGAAAGACATTTTCCTAAACCGCCTCGTCAGTACGCCTGGGGATATTCCCTATGATCACCAAACCAGAGCTTTTTTGATTACTTTTTATGGGGATATTGAGTCAAAAGTTTTTGACACTATGAGCAACAATACAGGACTTCAAAGTACGAATTACAGAAGAAATTCGTGCAATAATACCCAGTACTACGACGTGTCATCAAGAATGTTAATATAACTCAGGCAAATCTTCATCTTCGCATGGAGTTCATCTTCAAAAAGAGAAACTTTTTTTACTTGTATATTAATTTCCATTTGCGCAATCGTAGCAATAACTGAATAAAAAAATATTTTCTTTATCTTAATCCTATGTTATCTTGCTTTAGTACATCATATTGGTTATATTCGATCTAAAATCGAAAAGGTATTTTCACCATTTTTGTACATATGTATTTCATCGTTCCTCAATTGTCACTGCTTTTATAATTAAGAATATTTTTTGTTTTCAATTTTCTGTATTTACTCGTTGCTTCTCTGCAATTATTATTTATTACCTAAACTGTGTTCTGGAATGAAATCAAAGAAATCAATTTTTGCATTATCTGGAAACATTCGAAGCAATTCACTGCAATCAGAAACATAAAAAGATCATTTGATACATTTCTCGAACATATAAATCGTTGCATATCTGTGTAAAGAAGATATTTCTAATAAAACTAAAATTTTTTCAAGATTTCTGGATTATTTTTGCTTCTTTATTTCAAGCCAGAGTATGTATGTACACATATAAAAACCTAATTTGATTAGCTCCACCAGTCCGCTTTTGGACTTCGACTTTGCATCTAAAATTTTGTTCCATATATAAAATTATTATTTACTATGGGACGCAGCAAAATTAAGCTAAGAAAAAATAGTCAGATTAAGACACATAGTATTCAAAAGCTAATCATAACAATAATTGTAGTAACAGTATTGAAAATCGTAAAAAATCGTAATCACAAAGGTTATGCGAGAACAGCCACTAATAAACTAGAACAATGAAGTATTCTTTGACCAATTTATAATTCTTTACATGTAGAAATGTAAATTAAGAACATTGCTTTGGTGAAAAATGATTTTTTCTTCGCTGAATCAGGTCTTTCTGTTAATTTTTTGCTTTAATTTGCTTAAAACACTCGTCAAATAGTCACCAGAAATGGTTTGACCGGAAGATAGACAATAAGAATAATATTATTTGTATCCCAAAAAATAGAACCATTACCTTTCCTGCAGATAAAACAGCCATAGCTTTCTTCGTTTTTATTTTCGGAATGAAACCGCAGATTAGACAATTCTGGTACCGACGTTTCGTCCCACTTGTATAGGTGTTATCAATTGCGCTGAGGCTGGCGCAAGTCTGCGGTAGGTAGCTTTATATAGAAATATTGTTTACGGGTCAATGGAGTGTTACGATTACGGTTACGATTGAGAAGTTTGGAGATACGCGATTGCCGTTGTATAGAAGATAACAATCATCATCGTTTAAGTTATTGAGATGTTTAGAGATCACTTAAGATTCACGCGTTTTTCGACTATATTAATGGCTGGTGAGAGACAGTATTATATTTTATTTTATCAAGACTATGCTCAGTAAGTAGAGAAGCAGCTACGCACAGCAACCTGATCAACACGTATGCTCTGAAACACGAGTGCCGACAGACTGCTTTGTTTTGCCAATATATACATTGCTGTACGAGCAAGGAATCCTGTACACCAGGTGGTTCTAGGGAAACACGGTTTTTTACTGAAAATGGCTCTGAAAGTTTGAAATAGGATTTAAAGATGGTTTTAATGTTTTTTTAAGATGTATCCTACTAATGTAGCCAGCGATGCCTTGTATATAGGGTAGATGGCTTTAGACAGGGAAGATGATGTATGTTGAGTATTGGGTTGTCGAACTCCAGGATTAAGTTGTCGGTATATGGTCTGTTGAGTATCTTGTTTGGCAAAATATCAATTTATAAGGGCATCAACGATGCAACTTAATTCTTGGGGGAGAAAATACTGGTCAGATATGTTGAAAACTGTTTGGACTAAGGAGTTATGGGATGATGACGGAAAAGGGTTTTTTTCAGTAATAGCCTTCTTTGGGAGAGGAATACCACCATGTCGCCAACGTTTAGATTTTTGTTCTATTTTGAGCACGTAATGATAAACCCAAATCTCATCTATAGTGGTAAATCAGTGCATAAAATCTACCTTATCTTTTCATAAACGTTCCAACACGAGAAATTTGCATTCGGATCAATCTTTGATCAGTTTCTTCCTAACAAACTTTTCATTGAAAATGTATGTTCTTTAATAACTTTTACAATCTCCGCTATCTCAAACGTTTTCTAAGTACGCTATTTTAACATCATTCATTTTATCAACAATTTCTGGTATCGCGACAGATTTCGAACATTCATTACGCAGTACATCTTTAACGATTGCAATACATTTGAACTCATGAGTTCGTGAGTTCAAATGTATCAATTTATCAGCAGTGAAAAGTAAAGAAGCCGATTTTTTCAGACTATCTTTCATCTCATTATGAATGTTTGTTGCTAGTAAGCCTTTCAAGAAGAAGTACTTAATATCAATACGAATTTCAGCACTATCCATCTGGTTAAAAACTCCGACTTAAAGAGTCATCTCAATGAAACTAAAATTTAACGATCTGAAATTTGGCAATTGACGTTGTTATGGAGACAACTTACTGGTGCAGCACAAAACAGCGTCATCTAGCTGTTATTCCACGGACTTTTCAGTCGGCCCTCGTATAAAATTACACAAACATTTCATAATGACTCATTAAACTGATATTTCGTCGATATTACACATTTTTTTAATTTTATAAACTACATATATTTATTCAGGATTCAGGTATTGCCACAATTGTTTAGGAGAATGGCGTGTAATATCGACCAATGGGTAATTTCGATCTTTCGAACTTTTATAAGAAATAGTACAGTTACAAAGTTTAGAATGAATACTACCATCTCACAAAATATGTTTCAGTTATAACAGAGTACGGAGAGTGCTCGAATTAAACTCGCTCGCGAACGAATTCAATTCGAGCGAGTTATATTTTCTATATTAAAAAGAACTATTCTTACGAGTTGAGTTTGTGCTCGCGAGTTAAATAATAAAACTCGCGAGCACAAATTTTAAAACGAACGAATTAAATAAAATTGTGCTCGCGAGCAGAATTTTTTCCTACCCTGGTTATACAACACACCGTTTCTATTCCCATTACTGTTGCTTAATGTCTTGTGATCAAAAGTCAAATGTGTATTAATTTCTTATATCAGTACTCACCAAAATTACCTGTTTTAAAATTTCTTAAATACAGAATATTAGCTTAGGTTGTTTTCCTTACAAAGTCTTTAATCTTTCAGTAGTGGGTAATATCAAATGCATTGATCGATTGCCCGCCAGTATTTAATATTGCACATTAATTGTTAATATCATGTTTCACTCATTAAAATCTATTTCTTTACAGATGATAAGACAATATGTTGGTTCAACATAAACATAAGAAATATTAAATCGCGTTTTGAAGGCCATTATAGGAAAATGTTCAATAAGGAAAGCTGCCGAAATACATAATGTTCCCTATGATACAGGACAAGATCGCTTAAGGTAAAGTTATCTGACGAGAGAAAATTAAATTGGGAAGAAATCCTATTTCCACCGAAGATCAAGAGACAGATCTCGCTAACTACGTTTTGAAATTGTTCAATATCTACTACGGCGTGATTGTTGCATAAATTAAGCAAATAACTTACCAATTAACAGTATCTGAAGGTAATAAAAATAACTTTAATAATAAGAAGTCTATATATGTCAAAGATTTTTATACGGTTTCCTTCGAAGAAATCTGAATATTTCGTTGCGGCGACCAGAACCAACTAATTTAAATAGAGTGCTTGGATTTACAATGTTAATCTTTTCTATAACAACCTGGAACAAGTCATGGCAAAACATAATTTTCAAACACAGAATTTTCAATGTAGACGAGACAAGAATTCCAAGTCCATAAACCACCTCGTGTTCTTGCCAAAAAGGGGAGTTGATTATGAGGCGTTATTAGTTAGACACTGCTTCCAGTCTCTGTCTTCTCGTACGGATGCCAGCAGTGCGAAGTTTCTTGTTAGCTTGAGTAATAATGGTGTGGATGCCCCTTCTGTACTGTCTCAGGTTTGTCTATTGGTCCCTTCTTATTCTACTCGGTCTTTTGATTTCTTCGCTCTTCCGAGCGAATGTTCTATTGAAAGCTCCGCTTACTCATATGTGCAGGAATGCGAATAGGTTGTTCCCAGATCCCTTTCATAAGTAATAATTTCGGTGGTTGAAGAGTTTGTAGTACAACTTTGGTTTCATCTGTTCTTTTTTTGCCTATAAATATATACTTCAGTTTTTAGTTTTCAATTATTATTTTTATTGTATGCATTAGTTTTCATATATATTTAAGCTAGTTTTATTTAAAACTTGTACACTGTACATAATGTATGATTTGTCCTTTAAATGGCTTGTCTGTTTGACAATGAAAATATTATTATTATTAAACCTTAAAGAGGCAGGTATCATAACAAATGGGGAACATGATCAAACCACTAGAGAAGTTTATTGTATGGATGCTTCTGGTCATTACATTCTTCCAATATTCATATTTAAAACAAAACGAATGAAGGAAGGACTTGAAAACGGCACGGCGGGCTTCGTTTATCGCTGCTCTAGCTCGGGAAAGAGGAAATAAAGGGGTTTCAGGTAACAGGAATTTATTCACTGGACCGAAATATCTTTGGAGATGAAACATGCATTAATATTTCAACTGGTAAGGGTCTAACATCTATAAAAGAAGATTCTATTAAGCCATTGTCTATCCCTGGTACTAGCGGCAGCTCTCTTGCAAAAACAGTAAAAGTGAGAACTGAGAAAACATCAAAAAAACATTTCAACAATCACGTCATTCTTTTTCATCAAGCAATGAGTCTTGTGCAGAAATTTTTTCAGTTTCTGATGCTGAAGAAACTAGCTATGTAGACAAGACCGTACAAATACAAAGTAAGATATTCGGGGACATTCATGCGGTTCCTATTACTAAATATTAAAAGGTGGAAGACAAAGGTAGCGTACAAAGATTTTAACATCAACACCTCTCACAAAAGAGTTAGAAAAAAAGGAATATTAAAAACCAAAGAGAAGTTTTGTCTGAAAATCTTGGAATACGAAATAAAAATACAAACTCAAAGAAACCAAAAAACCACGAATGCGCGCGCATAAGAGGAAAGTGCATGCCATGTTTGCAACGATTATTGGAAGCATGAGATTTGGTTAAAGTGTCAAATATGTGTCCCATGGTCCCATTCTACGTGTACAGTTCTTAAGCGTGCAAAGGAAAATGTGTGGAATGTTGTACTAATTAATCTTAATTTGGTGAAGAATTTCGTCCTCTACAAAGAACAATGTTTCGCAGCAGTAAGGGTAATATCAACCGAAGGAAATCTTGGTTTTTCCTTTTCTTTTGTGATAGAATGTTATTTTTATTCAATTTTTTTATAGATTGTTTAATAAACAATAGATCAAACTAGGCGTTTGTGAGGTAAAGAACCTCAAAGTTTAATAATTTGTATTTCATTAGCCATTCTGAAAGGTGTTTGTAAATCGAATGATATACGCGTTAGCTTTAAATTAGTTCATTTTTTTATTAGTAAAATTAGAAAAATTGATAATACGTGGGTCCAAAACAGGGAAATAAAATGCTATCTCTTTCTTATTTAAAGAACAGTTTATTAGTAGCTTAAACAAGAAAAATCTACAACAAAATCAGAAATTTCATTAAGGAGGTAAAATTATACGTTAACAATTGCATCTAGCACTATAAACAAACTTAAGAGTTTACGACAAGAAATAGAACGATCAATTCAGAACAATATTTACACAGTATTAATGTAAAGAAAATTGAGAATTTATTTTATGACGCGTTTTGCCACAAATTCGTCAAAAATGCTGTTTCGCGTCTTGCCACCAAAATACGAAAACAGTTACTACATTCAAACGGATATTTTTAAAAACAAAATAAGAAGTACAAAGGAAAGATAACAACGAAAACAAAAACAAGCCAAACATTAAATGAGACAAACAAGTATTAATTAAATGAAGCATATTGGCGCCATACTGAATTCCAAACATAGAGTGCATCACTTGGCTTCAGTTCTTCATTGAGATAAAGCGAGGAGGCGCCTTAAGATGGTGGGAGTAGGAATTAGAAGTGGGGGCACGTGAGGGGAATATTTCTCCTGTAAAATTGTCTGCGTGTGCGAGCATTTAAGTTTGTGTATGTGCTTGTATGTGCGTTTGTATGTAGATGTTTGTGAGTCTATGTGTTTATGTGTATATTCAAGGTCAGGTCAAGGAGGTATACGGAAGGAAGTTCAGTCTAACATCTAAAGAATAATTAGATAAGCCGGATGACGATTTTCTGACCTTTTGGCAAACTAACCGACAATTTTCTGCACAAAAGTCTCTAATTGAAATAAAAATAGAATTTTTAAAAACTCGACGACGATAACAAAGGTTATGTTTATCCATGCTTCAGACGCATCGCCGAAGTGAATTTAAGGAGGACGACGACGAACAAAAACGTCTGCCCTATTTCCGAGCAAAAACAACTTGCGTAAGCGGCTAAAAATGTAATTTGGTGAAATTAAAAATATTTGCTTTCACAAGTACCTCTGCAATCGTTTCAGCCAATGAGCATACTTGGGACGTTTAAAAAAAGGTTATATACACTGCTCCACATAAGTATTGGCGCAGCAGCACTACCCAAATGTAAATGCATGTAAATCAAATTGAAACTAAACAATCACTTTGAAATTATTTTTACTAACATTGCACAGTACACACACTAAACATACATTAACAAAACTGTTATACACAGTGTGTCGCAGAGAAAACCGAACTTCTTTAAAATATAATAAAAACAAAAGCTTACTATTTTGGTAAAATTCATTTATTTTATTCAAAGTAGTCGTCTTCGGCTTCAATACAACGTTTTGCATGGTCAATGAACACATCGAATGAATTTTTAAGTTAATCTTCAGAGATGTCTTTCAAGATCGCTGTCGACACTTTTCTAATGGCTTCGACGCCGGCATAACGTTGTCCTATCAGCGGAAAATGTAGTATGGAGAATATATAGAAATCAAAAGGGGGCCAAATTCGGTGAATACGGTGAATGGTTGATGGTTAAAGTGCCATTTGTAGTTAGAAAATCAATGATAAGCATCTAGGATGTGATGGTATATTATCATGTAACAAACGCCAGCTACGGTTTTCACGATATTGAGTATGCACACGACGAATGCGCGCAAATAGACACTTTATTACACCAAGATAATATACAGCATTGACTGTTTGGCTAGTTGGTACAAACTCTTTGTGCACTATGCCTTTCGTCTTCACAAATTAACATTGTCTTTACTTGTGACTCCTCCAAACGGCTTTTTTCGGTCTTTCTTCGCTTGGTTGCTTCCATTCAGAGCTCTGACGCTTGGTCTCTGGATCATAGTGAAAACACCACGCCTCCTTGCCAGTTACAATAGAATACCTGAAGCGTTCGTTCTTTTCTGAGTCTTTAACCAAGTCTGTACAATTGAATTCAGTTAGCTTGTGTGGTTCAAACCTTGCACAAATCTTTCTCAATCCTAAATGCTGTGTCAAAATGCGATGAAGTGAATCTTTGGAAATATTTAATTCCATGCCCACATATCGCAATGAGGATTTCGGCTCATTTTTGATAAATTCACGCACAAGTTCGATGTTACCTTCCGCAATCACAGATTTCTTTTGCACCAGGATGTTCGTCGTTATTTATGTCCGTACGATCGTCTTTAAATCGTTTATACCACTCATACACACTCGTACGTGATAAACAAAAATCACCATGCACGTGTTTCATCAAATTAAACGTTGCAGTAAACGATTTACCAAGTTTTTAAACAGAACTTGATATTTGTTCTTGTTCAAAATTCATTTTTCGACGAATACCAAATACACGCCCTTACTTTATGCGCAATTTGTCTGCTTCTAATGATGCAAACTTCATGATAGCTTGACATAAGATTGGTGAAAAATCTACGTTACGTATTTTTTTTTAAGAGATGACTCCACTAAGAATTAGTTCGGTTAAAAAGTTCGGTTTTCTCTGCGACAGACTGTGTAACTAGCATACCAATAAAACAAATGCATGTTGTGGACATCGTGTTCACATACGAAAGTATTGGCACATCAACTAAATAAATACTTAACAATTAAATAATTACCTGTTTATTATCTGCCGTCGTTCCCTTTCATTTCAAAACTTCTGTCAATCTATTTGGCATGGAGTGCATCAATTTTGTTGTATTTAGCATTTTATTTATTTCAGTCTTCCAATAGAATGCGTTTCAATTCCGCCTTACTTGATATGTGATGTATTTGGGTCCTATTTTCCAGTCCAGTCCATAGATGCTCGATAGAGTTTAAATCAGGAGATTTTGGAGGTGTCGTAAGGGTATGAGGTATATTATACAAGTTCCAGTATCGCACAATATAAGCGATGTCTTTGGGATCTTTGTCTTGTAAAGGCTAATCAACTCAAGATTTAATTTTTGTACGCTTTACTTCAAATTATTTTTTAAAATGTTCAAGTATAACATTTTATCCATAACATGGATAAAAACAAGGTTACCTACATCTGAGTAAACATTCCCGTGTTTACTGTGGCTTGCAAATATTTCGTATCAAATACAGTGTTTGGCTTTTCTCCATACTCTTATCTATCTCTAGTTTTTCAATTTTTCAAATTATTTTCCCCAGAGAACCGTTTTATCGCATTTCTAATTGTATATCGGATTTTGTTTATTATTTTCCCAATATCTGCACACAAATTATTTTGTTCATGTAACAACTGTTTTGTGTGTTTATGTGTCTATCAATCTTTGTTTTCGAGAGAAGTACGATGTATGATGCTCTTACTTTACTTTACTTACTTTAGCACCATCGTATACTAGGTCTGGAAATTGTCCAATAAATTTATTTACACTGACCACGCACAGTCATCAGTTATTATTCCGTTTTCATTTATAATTACGCCTCAATGCAATACCAAACATTGATGGTTATCAACACAATACAAACCTGTACGAAATTAAACTTATTACATTCTATAACACGCCTGATATACGTCGGTGACGGCCTTGACTAGACAGAGACATCCATGACACCTTCTCTCGCCACTCTTGTGTGGTGCCTAAGTATCCACGCTTTAGATATTACTGTACATCAAAAGAAAAATATATATTTTATTCTATATATTGTCTTAATTTTTAAGGAATATGTTCTTATTATAGATTGTTTCTTAAGCTCAAATGTTTAAATGGATGGCAACAAAAAAAGCAATACTATAATTTGGTACGTAGACTTCCGCGGTCGTGGTCCATGCTATCTGCTTCTGGGTTTCCGGGCTGGAACCGCGTCACTAGTATATCTGCCGACGTTTCGTACCCTGAAGATGTCCCATACAAATGGGTACGAAACGTCGGCAGATATACTAGTGACGCGGTTCCAGCCCGGAAACCCAGATGCAGATAGCAAAGCAATACTATGTTCAGCTATAAGACTAATACTTATCTTAAAAAAAAGCACTCCAAAGTGAGGAATGGTTCCTGGGGCAATTAAAAGTTAATGGCTTATGAAGTTGCTCGTTTATTTCAATTGGTACTATATTACTAGTAGTTTTCGAAGACATTGAAAATTCTACAGAAACAGTTGTCTGTTTAGAACTGTTTCCGTAGAATTTTCGTCCCATTTCAACACAACGGGGATCCACGCATCGATATTCTGATTCAACTATGATAACAAATACTTTTGTAAAGTAAAAATTACGGAAAGTATTTATCCTAAGTCTTGTAGAAATAATTCCCTTTTTAAGTGTACTAATGCTAATGCCACTGCAATTACATATTGTATTTATTTTATTTTTATGCTAGGTATAACTGAGACTATCAGACTTCAGGTTGATATATAACCCCTTTCCATAATAATTTTTATATTCTGTATACAAATTTCGACAACTAAGTTGTCATCATCGGCAAATAATTAAACAGTGTCGCACCTGGAAATCACGGCAAAATCCACACGAAATAAATTCCGTACACAATCTGTAACGTCGAAACCCAAAACGCACAGTGTACATTGGCTTTTCGGATTTTGCCGTGGTTTTCAGGTGCGATACTGTTTAATTATAGTCTGACAATGACAACTTAGTTGTCGAAATACGTATACAGAATACGAAAATTATTGCGGAAACCGGTTATATATCGAACTTAAGTGATTAAGTTAATCAACCACGACCTCCATCAAATTTACCTGAGGCTATCACATTTGTTTTGTCTGGACACCAGGTTCACTATAGGTACCTACCGAATATTTACGAGGCTAATCGTTCTTCTCTGTTATATGTTTGTTGGTACATATGCATATAGTTACTCACTACATCGGATCCTATCCTGTCGCGCCGATAAAAGTTAACCACTCTAGTTATAACATTTAGCTTGATTAAACACATAGTAAATGTAAACCATACTGTGTAGCATTATTAAAACCAATTTCAAAGTGATTATTTCCTTTTAAGTTGATTTATATACATTTACATTACGAAACTGGTGCTGTGCCAATACTTATTTAGAGCATTATACACGTATTTATGACAAGGAGTTTGTTTTTAATCAAAACAAAATTTGTATATTATAAATATGTAATTCTATGGTGAAATTCTATTTTTAAATAAATCTACTCATCGGAAAATGATCACTTTTTTTAAAAATCAACACCGAAATGGTGAAACTATTTTTCTATATAGTTACACTGCCAGAAAAGATAATACAAATTAATTGACCTAAAATATCTCGTGCTTTAATAATTAACAGAATCCAATGTAAATATTTTTCTTTTATTTTCATGTTTAAAAAAGATAGCACACGTAAAACAGGGCAATCAGCGGAGTTCGTTGACCTAGGTGTACGATTTATGTAAACAAGGCACATATTCATTAGTACTTCAGATTAAAAATGCATAAATAAGAAGTTATCTTTACATTACAAATAAGTAATCCAAATACTTAATTTTAATTGGCAATATTATGTCATATTATGCATATATTTATGTTAAACATATTTATTATTATTTATACAGAAGTAGCTATATTTACTCACGTTTAAAATCGTCCGCTTAAACGTCAGCATCTAATCTAAAAATTAAATGCAAAATAATATTTCCCGGTACTACAATATCCTCCGACCGCTACATAAATATCTAAGTAAACGCTAAATAATATATAAACAACAGCAAAAACTAACAAGTGAGCAAAGAACACTACGAAATTATAAATTATCCACATGCACATACGCATCTCTACAAAGTAATGCTTGAATTGGTATAATTACAATGCATGTTCTAGTTCTACCATTAAAAGGACGACAATTCTTAATTTACGAGGATAGTTTGACAAGTAGTGAGAATAACACGTAGCTCTAATTGGAAAAACAAATGCACTGTAGTTTAAGTTGCCTATTTATATGTTTACATTCCGATGTTTAGATAAATCGGTTGATTAGTTTATTTTTGACAGCTGATTGTAAAAGAAGCAACACGTCGTTTTGTTAAAATGGAAAATGCAGAGTATCGTGCGGTGATTAAATACTTCGTAATTAAGGGTATGAAAGCTACCGCAATAAAAGATGAGTTACAGGAAACATTATGTGAATCTGCTCCATCATCCGCCACAATAAGTAGATGGGTAAATGAATTCAAACGTGGTAGAACAAGCTGTGTTGATGAAGGGCTCTCTGGAGTACCCAAAATCGTGACTTCTAAGGAAAGGATTATAAAAATCCATAATATTATTACGCAAGATCGATGACTCAAAGTGAGAGAGATAGCAGACATGGTAAACATTTCAACAGAACGCGTACACCACATTTTAACGAAAGAATTGGGCCTTTCCAAGCTTTCGGCAAGGTGGGTGCCGCGATTGCTTACGACTGATCAAAAGTTGACTCGTTTGCGCATTTCCAATGAGTGACTTTTATAAGCGGAATCCGGCTAATTTTTGTAGGCGATTTGTTACTTGCGATGAAACTTGGATACACTACAGTACACCCGAAACTAAGCAACAGTCGAAACAATGATTAGAACGTGGTTCTGCACCTCTAAAGAAAGCGAAAACCACTTTATCCGCCAACAAGGTGATGGCATCAATTTTTTGGGATTCAAAGGGCATTTCGCTCATTGATTACCTTCAGAAAGGTGCCACAATAAACGGACAATATTATGCAGAACTTCTACAAAAATTAAATGTTGAGATTCGTGCTAAACGGCCAGAAATGGCAAAGAAAAAGATTCTGTTTCACCAAGACAACGCTCCCTCGCATACCAGCACAGTTGCGATGTCCAAAATCCACGAATTGCATTTCCAATTAGTACCGCATGCGTCTTATTCGCCGGGTCTAGCCATTTCCGACTTCCACCTTTTTCCAAAATTGAAAACGGCACTAGGTGGAAAGAAATTTTCGTCTAACGACGAGCTTATCATCTTCGTAAATGAGTATTTTGCAAGCCTTCCGGAATCGCATTTTAGAGATAGCATAAGGGTATTGGAGCACCGTTGGAATAAATGTATTGCTCGTTTAGGAGCATATATTGAAAAATAAAAATTATTTTGTATTTAAGAAATTCGTTTTTCTTTTCTATTTTCACTACTTGTCAAATTACGCTGCTATATACGTATAAAAATAACAAATAAAAATTAGGTGTTTATCTCGATTAGTTTTTTAGTAAAAATTAAAACTTTACTATATCCCCTCGTATATACATATATATGGTTTCGCAGGTTGGGTTGTAATAATGTGCGGGTGTAATATGTATTCACGTAGTTTCAGGTTTCTTCCCGCATAGGTGTGCTTCTGTCCTGTAGAGGACCGGTGCTATATTTCCGTGAATCTCATTTACCATCTTCAAGCGCTCTCAGTCGAACTCTGTACGTCTTATAGTATACATACATATATATATATATATATATATATATATATATATACACGATGGTCAAAAATTCACGGATAACCGTCAGATAGGGCGATTCTGTGATTAACGTACATATAATGCAGAAATATCTTCAAAAATTTCTGCATATACGATGTATAAAGCGGTTAAAATTAATTCAGTTTAGCATCGTAAAAGCATATAATTACCAGGAGTACCGGAAAGTCATTACCAGTTTTTTCGTAAAAAAGCTTCATAATTTCCAAGAAAATGGAAAAATTTATTTATTCAAAGTTTTGGCTTTTTGATTCTACACATCTTACCCATCTTTGGGGCAATTTATGGATGCCATCCCAAAAAAACTAAACTGGTTGTTCTTTGAGCAAAACCATTCATCGAGCCAATTTTCTAAGTTCTTTGGCTGCTCTGACAGCTCGTGTCCCATTGATGCGAAATGGTGATAATCGAACGGGGCAAGGCCTGGAAAGTATAGCGGGTGCGATATTATGTCCCATCCAAGTGCTTTCAACGCTTCCTTGACTGGTTTTGCTGTATGAGACGGTGCGTTATCGTGTTGCAAAATCATTTTACTGTGTCTTCGGGCCCATTTTGGACGTTTTTCTATCAATGCATGGTTCGAATTGATATTTTGTTGTCGGTAGCGATCAGTATTAACTGTTTCATCAGGTTTGAACAGTTACGTAATACGCCATGCCACTCTGGCCCCACCAAACACAGAGCATTCTCTTGCGACAATTTGATCTTGGAGTCGATGGGCCAGCTTCGCCAGGTGATTACCATGATTTTTTGCGCTTAAGTTTTCGAAATAAATCCATTTTTCAGCCCCCGTCAATATTTGATGCAGAAATGACTTCCAATCATTTCTTTGAAGCAGCATTTCACAGACGATTTTTCGATTATCCATTTGCCTGTCATTCAATTGATGTGGCACCCATTTTCTCATCTTCTGCATTTTTCTCATTGCTTGTAATTGATCGCTGATCGTTTCTTGGGCCACATTTAACATTTCTGCCAATTATTTTTGAGTTTGGGTTGGGTCTTCATCCAATAACTCCTGCAGTTTCGCATCTTCAAACTTTTTCGGTCTACCAGAACGTTCTTTGCCTTGCTCATCGAAATCGCCACTTTCGAATTGTCGAAACCACCCGTCACATGTTTTTAAAGTTAGAACATGAACACCGTAAGTTTCTACGCAAACGATGGCTTTCGGCGGCTTTTTTCTTTTGATTAAATAAGAAAAGTAATGCATGCCGTAAATTCACTTTTTCAGGCACGAAACTTTTCAAAGAGGTATAAATCTATGACATTGTTACTTTCGCAAAATATAACATGTATGGCTTTGAAGCTTGATTTCAGTAGAAGAAGATGACATATGCGTCAAATCATAACATTGCATACTTAAGCTTAACGACATCTGTTAGAAAAACCGGTAATGACTTTCCGGTACACCTAGTATATGCAATTAATAACCTACAGTTGGTTTTCATTTAGTAACTGCTTCCATTGCACATTAGAATGACTCGAATTAACTGTCTCATTTGTCTAATAGTGCGAGCACATTCCCAGAGAGAGAGAATGAGATCGTGGAGTCGAGACAAACGTGGAGAACAAAAATTTGTCCATTGCATATGCAATGTATAAAGCGGTGAAAATTAGAATTTTTCAAAAAAATTGTAATTTTGCTTTCGTTGTATGTAAAACAGTAGTTTTCAACGAACAGAATACAAACTTAATGTTTCTATAGCAAAATCCTTCAAACATTGGAGATCATCCATTTACACATTAGGTAGTTCACATTCAACATTGCTTTACAAGCATTTTTTACTGAAAGCTTCAAAAGCTACTAACATCACAAAATTCGATTGAATTTTTCGACCTTTAAGTCTGTGCAATAACAAAAACTACTACATATCTTGTAATAAAAGTAATCAGTGATGACCTATTGATTTTTTTGTAACGTATTCGTTTACAGCTCGTGTTATTTAAGTCTACTTTGTATATTACTAAATATTGATTCCTGTCTGTAATAAAGATTACACTCATAGTTAAAATATTTATGTGCATTTTAAAAGAGTGCTACAAAGGAAAATAAGCACATAATAACATCAAATCGACGCCATAGGAATTAAAATGACATGTCGCGTTATGTCAACATAAATTCAATGTCTATTTCAATGAAAAATATTCCCTTTATTGAATTAAAGGTATGTATGTTGCCCATCTGCAGTTGATTTATTGTACATTTTTATGTATGTATATATGCAAGTATGAAGCGCTAGTATATTTAAAATTTGTATGTACTTACAATTAGTATTGATGCATATATACATATGTATATATAAACTTGCGTGCATAGAAATAGGCCCACTGTAAACTTTTGACTTAAACTATATATTTTTTTCAAAATTATTCATCGGATTAAAAAAAGAAATATGCTGTTTTAACGACAATTTAATATGCTTTAATGTGAGTATAAATTTATGAAAACTTATTTCGACTTCCTATGTTTACCATAGTGAAAATAATGCATTAAGCAAATTAAGCTTTTTTATTATTAACATAAATAGGGTTATTGGCAATTTAAAACTTAACACTTAATTTTTTAATAATGGGTATGACCTCCTATTGCCCTAATAACATCTCTCATACGATTAGGCATTGATCTAATCAAGTTTGCTATTGTTTCTTGAAGGATGTTAAACCACTCTTCTTCTACTGCAACAATAAGCTCTGGGATCGAGTTTGGGGTATGAAGTCTAGCTCGAATTCTTCGTTTTAGCTCATCCCATAAATGTTCGATGGGATTTAGGTCAGGACTGCATGCTGGCCACTCCTTAACCCGAAAACCGACTTCTGCAATGTAATCTTGCACAATTCTTGCGGTGTGCGGCCTTGCATTGTCATGCATAAAGGTAAATTCGTCTCCAATGTAGTCGACGTAAGGTACCACATGAATTGCTAAAATCTCCTCAATATATCTAGCAGCCGTTAAACCTCTTCTTCCGTGAACACGGTCGCCCCTACGAATGAACTCAAGGTCGGTTCGTGCTCCTATAGAAATTGCACCCCAAATCATACAGGAACCACCTCCATAAGCACTCCGTTCTTCAAGGCAGCAATCTGCAAATCGCTCTCTTTGTCTTCGGTACACTTTCCTTCTTCGGTCGCTACCATGGAGGCATATTCTGGTCTCATCTGAGAACAGAACAGATCCCCATTGTTCCAACGTCCAATTCAAATGATCCCGTGCAAAACGCAGGCGTGTTTGCCGATGAGCTAGAGTAAGTTTTGGGCCAATCGCAGGTGTTTTAGGGATCCGGTTATTTTCCTGCAGTCTTCGTCTTACTGTCCACTGACTAATAACCACTCCTCGCACCTCACGGAGCTGTCTTTGTACTTGAACGGCATTAAGGTGACGATTTCTTAATGTTGTTGACACAATAAAGCGGTCATCACGAGCGGTAGTAAATCGCCTTCTGCCTGTTCCAGGTCGCCTATGAAAGGATCCAGTCTCCTCATAACGGTTGCACACTCTTCGAACCGCTGCGCGTGTCATATCCAATTGTCTAGCAACAGCTCGCTGCCCAAGCCCATTTTCGATTAAAGCAATAACTTGGGCGGCTTTTTCTGGTGTAGTATGCATTAAACTAACACACTTGAGCACTATTGAGATTAAGAAAAACGAATAATATGCAAATATCAGTTGCAAACGCAATAATTTTAATATTGACAAATTTGTTATTTTCGTTGGAATCATACACGTTTTATTTGTTTACCGGTTGCTACGCTATAAACGATAAGCCTTCTTGATAAATTTATACTCACATTAAAGCATATTAAATTGTCGTTAAAACAGCATATTTCTTTTTTTGATCTGATGAATAATTTTGAAAAAATATATAGTTTAAGTCAAAAGTTTACAGTGGACCGATTTCTATGCACGCAAGTTTATATATATATATATATATATATATATATATATATATATATATATATATACCGATTTCTATGCACGCAAGTTTATATATATATATATATATATATATATATATATATATATATATTGTAGACTTATTTACATTAGTATGCAAAAGGAATCATAAAAATTTTTATACACTGGCCACCATAAATAAATGAACATCCGGTAAAAGTTATTATATTGTAGTGAGAAATTTTATGAAAGACATACAATCATTACCACAAAAAGGTTTACAATCTAAATCGCGATTTTTGTTCTATATTTTTAAGTGAAACCGTAGCGATATCAAACTAGAAAAAGAGCTCTTGTAAGTTTCATTTAAAAGAAAACGAACGATGGTGCGCATAGTGTGTAATTCAAATAGCACACGAGAGAGATCTATTTGAATTAAAGTATATTATTTTATATAATAATTATAATTAAGTATATTATATGAATTCATGTAGATATATCTTTTACTTGAACATTTAAATCTTAAAAATATATATATTTTATTAAGTTCATTGTCATCTTAATCAAGCATTTTAAACTGGCATTAATTAAAAAGTATGTCACTGAAACTTTTAGTAAAAATTACAACAAAATTAAATATTCTATAGAAATAAGTACACAGAATGTAGTGTGAAAGTTCGTTCCTTACGTTCTACATCTCTTCACTATTTTCTTTTAATATCGCCTAAATGGTAAAAGAGAAAATGCAGTTCGAAACCTTTTGCTATCAGGTCGAAAATGTAAATAAACTCGTGTGCTATTTGAATTGCGCACCATCGTTCGTTTTTTTTTAATTAAACATACAAGAGCTCTTTCTCTAGTTTGATATTACTACGGTTTGACTTAAAAATATAAAACGACAATTGCGATTTAGATCGTAAACTTTATGGTAATGATTGTATGTCTTATAAAATTTTTCACTACAATATATTAACGTTTACCGGGTGTTCATTTATTTATGGTGACCAGTGTATGCAAATTTTTATATGATTCCTTTTGCATACTAATGAAAATAAATCTACATTATAATATATATATATATATATATATATATATATATATATATATATACAGTGCGTATCAGCCAAATGGAATAAATTCGATAATAATTAAATGGAAGGGTGTCCGAAAAACCGCTCGGACACGGCGATTGGGATTTTTAGTTGCGTATTTTTTTAAATAAAAAGTTTATATACAGGGTGTGTCATGTAAAAGTGGTCAATACCAACTTTCTTATTTTAAATGCAACACCCTGTCAAATATTAAATTTTTGGATTCTTTGGAAAATTCCAGACATATTTCATGTACAATGTCCTATACCTATCCTCGACTGTTTCTGAACACTACGACACTAACTCTTTACATTTCAAAGGTAAAATAAAAACTAAAATTTTTATATAAATACGATTCCTCTCGTTACTTGATTTCCGAAAAAAGGTTTAATCACTTTATCTGCATTTTAAAATGGCGACTGTCGATAATTTGGTTTTAAAATACTTAAATACATAAATATCGAAAGATATGCATGCATGTATTATATATTTATCTTTTAATTAAAATTTAATAACATATTGATTTTAGTTAAGTTATAATATTGTTTATTTGAATAATATGAAAATATACACATGGGCAAACACTTATGGCTGATAGTATATATATATATATATATATATATATATATATATATACACTACTTAAAAACATAAACTTAATTTTTATACCAGCATATGCATTTTAAAATCTTATCACTACTAATAAAAACAAAATGCATTCATAAAATTTCTACGCTCATGTGAATGAATATTTTGTAAATATTTGACGTAAAATTGATTTAATAATCATTATTTTTATTTCTTAATGTCAACTTTGATATTGAAGAGTTTCCTAACCAAAAACAAATATATTTTTCGTTCAGTTCGCATTGACGCGTACAGATCAGTAAAAGGACTTCCTCTTCTAATCTTTCTATTTCTATCTAATTTAATATCATACCATACTATTACTTCTGCTACTCCTAAAATTCCTATTAATATATAAGAGGATCGGTATTTTTAGTCCCTCGTTCAATTTAGGGTGGGACCCCTCGGTCTCCGGATCATTTCCGGGAGACCATTGCACTCAGACTGTTCTAACATGATCTTAGATAAGGAGAATTATTTAAAATGTAAATATATCCCAACGATATTCTAGAAGACCTACCTTTGTAACTACGCTGTATTTAAAATATAAAAATACCTTAAATTAGAAAGATAATTATGGTAATTATAGTATTATTTAATAGAAATTTCTGTTAATGCATCTAATAATTAAATTTGTGCTTCCGTTGTGATGACTTTTCAAATGAATTCTTATATTAGTTTCTTAAGGTGTATTTACACAAATTGATACATGTATTTTCCTTTAATTTCATTACACTAAAACTGTCTATGGTTTTATTAAGATATTTTAAAAAATAAAATCGAAAACGAAATTCGAATGGCCGTCTTCCTAAAGAAAACATTTTGAAATTTATGAAATGCTTTTTTTAATATTGACTATAGGTTTTTACATGTTAATATTTAACTTTCTTCTGTCGTTCTTTTGGAAAATATTAATCAAAGTTAATAGTATACGTTCTATCTATAAAAACTGTCCCAAACTTGCAATTTAGATTTTTAATAAATAAAGAAAAGATGGATTAAATGACTTGAACATCAACATCTCTTACATTTCTCGTAAGTAAAGAGGGTTTCAAATTGCGCGTTTTTTTAAGAATAAATAAAATATAGATGGCGCACTGAATTTGTCTGGGTATGTGAGCATCTAAAAAGTGTGATGTATAACATTTATAAAAATGGCTTCGTACACGGTACAACAACACGTTCAAATTGTTGAATTATTTTACGAAAATCAGCGTTCTGTGAAAATAGTTTTCAGAAAATTACGTGAATCTTATAGTTTACATAATCGTCCATCTGAAAGCACTATTGGTCGAATTATTAAAAAATTTGAAGAGACTGGTTCCGTGGAAGATCAAAAAAGTGAAAAATACAGTCGTAGTGGTCGTCCACAAGAAAATATTGGTTTGGTTCGTGAAAGTGTTGCTGAAGATCCTGAAATGTCCATTAGACGACGTTCACAACAACTTGGACTTAGTGGATTAACAACATGGCGTATTTTACACAAGGATTTAGCTCTAAAGGCATATAAGGTTAAGTAACACAGGAACTGAAGCTATTAGATCATTCAAAACGTCGTTAATTTGTCAATTTCATCAATAAACAACCAACTGATTTTTCTCAAAAAGTAATGTTTTCCGATGAGGTACATTTTAGTGGCTATGTTAATAAACAAAATTGCCGTATCTGGGATGAGGAAAATCCACGAATTATTCATGAGAAACCTATGCATCCTAAACGAGTTACTGTTTTGTGTGCATTATGGTCAGGTGGTGTAATTGGACCTTACTTCTTTGAAAATGCTGCTGGTGAAGCTGTAACTGTCAATGGTGATCGATATCGTCGGATGATAACCGAATTTTTGTGGTCCTAATTAATGAATATTGATCTAGAGGGTATGTGGTTTCAACAGGATGGCGCTACACCTCACTTTGCACACGAATCAATTGATTTATATATATAACGGTGATGTTAATTGGCCACCAAGATCATGTGATTTGACACAGTTAGACTATTTTCTTTGGGATTATGTGAAAAGTCGGGTTTGTAAAAATAATCCACAATCAATTCCTGCTTTGAAAGATGAAGTTATTTGTGTCATTAGTGAAATAGAGCCTCAAGTATGTCAAAATGTCATTGAAAATTTTAATAAAAGAGTGGACGTTTGTGGAGCTGCAAGTGGAGACCATTTGGCAGATATTATTTTTTGAAAGTGAATGCAAATTATGTGTTTTATTTATTCTTTAAAAAAACCGCGAAATTGAAAACACTCTTTACTTAACTAAAATACAAAACATATGGAAAATGACAAATTAAAAGAAAATATGAACAACGACTATCATCTATACTGCAATCAAAGCTTAACTCCAAAAACATATTTAAAGCAAATAATACAATACCCGTTCTCACGTAGCCTTTTGGCATAATTATTAACATTGCTTTGCAAAATAGAAAAGTTTCCATGAGAGTTGTTTATCTTCTGCGGTTCTTTAATAAAAAGATATCAAAGCGGACCTTGCGAACTTGATTATACGTTGCTGGATTAAAATATGCGAAAATACCGCGTTTAGCCGAAACAATAAAAAAAAGGCATCTATGGTGAGCCAAAATACATTAACATATTACTGTTGAAAAATGGAGAAAGGTCTTTGTACAAAATTATATTCTAAAACATTTTAATAATTTTTTCCTATATTACGTGTTAGTTACTGTTGTTAATTTTTCAATCACAGGCCACATTCAGCCATAAATTCGAAGCTACTTAAGAATTTAGCAAATTTGTAAGGCACCTTAGGAACGTTACAGAAATGAATATATAGCACAATAGTTAAACATCCATTCCCCCCATTGTCAAGCGTTACTGGATCTCGACGGCAACCTCTATACTTTGTCGAAGAGAAAATGAACCAATATTAATACAAAAATATAATAGAGACTGTTTTAGTAACCTTTATTACTTCACTAGATGCAGTTGAAAATCCTTCCATGTTTATGCAAGATGGGACCCCTGTTTTTATCAATTTCATGCAATGTAGCGTTTTAAAAGACGATATTAAGAGCTTATATCATTCAAGCTAAAAGAAGTTTGACTAAATATTGAAACAAATATGTCCTACAGTTATAAATATGAGCTCATATCTATACTGCATGTGTAGTATAGAAGTATACGTTTTAGATTTTATGTATTTGGATTTTCAAGGTAATTTCGATGGAGCCCGTGGTTGATTAACTTAATCACTTAAGGTTGATATATAACCCCTTTCCACATCAATTTTCGTATTCTGTACATGTATTTCGACAACTAAGTTGTCATCATTGCCACATAATTAAACAGTGTCGCACCTGGAAAACTACGACAAAAGCCTGCACGAAGCAAATTCCGTATCCGATCTGTACCGTCGAAAGCCAAAACAGCAATACAGTGTCTGTTTTCGATGGTAGAGATCGTGTACGAAATTTGTTCCAAGCGGGCTTTTGCCGTAATTTTCCAGGTGCGATACTATTTAATTATCTGCTGATGATAACAACTTAGTTGTCGAAATACGTATACAGAATACAAAAATCAATGTGAAAAGGGGTGTATCAACCTCAATGTTTAGATTTTACTCATTAAAATCCTAAAATTGTAGGGTAAGCTAATTTAATTACCAGGTACTGTAAAAAATACACAAAATGCTACAATTTTCACTCACTTTATGTTTAATTAAGAAACAATTGTCAAATACATTAATTAAATATGAAATTAATGAAAATTGTAACACTCTGTGTATCTATTAATTTAGTCATGAATGCTCATCAAGTAAAAGGCGAATCAATCCAATACAAAGCCGAGCATTTTTACAGATTGTTTAGGAGGTTGATACTTTAGAAATCAGTCTCTTAAAAACAGATGGCGCTACTAATATCGCCAAAGTAGAGTTATTACAGTTATCGTCGAACAAAGAAAATTCCTATATGTTAGAAAATTATACAATCACTGAACCTTACTAATATTTTTCACTAACTTCATTGCTACTGACAGAAATTTAAATTAAATTTATTGGATAGAATTGCATTATTTTTTATAATAATTTTGATATTATTTTGTCATTCAGTTTTCTTTTTAGTTTGATTTTCTGTCTTCAAATTAATTCCCTAATTTTTGTGTTTCTAATCATAATATTAGGTACAGGAAAATTTCTGTATTTATACACACTACCAGCCATAAATGTTTGCTCACGTGTATGTTTTCATATTAGTCAAATAAACAATATTATAGTCCAACAAATATATTATTAAATTTTAATTAAAAGATAAACATAATACAAACATATTTATGTATTTAGGTACTTTAAATATAATTTATCCACAATGACCACATAACTCAAGTGAGACGATTAAATAAAGATTTTTTTCTTGGAAACCTTGGAAAACGATTAAATAAAACTTTTTTCTCGAAAATTTGAAATACGATTATATTAGGCCATAAATGAAGTAACGGGAGGTATCGTATTTGTATAATTTATTTTCCATTCATCTTTCGATGTGTAAAGAGTTCGTGTCGTAGGGTTGGTGTATTATTTTGAAATAAGAAACCATTAGTTCAAACACTGCTCTCATCTTGATATTGGCAAATGTAATGGACAAATCGCAGAACTGTGGACTGTAATATTAAAAAATAAATATAATAATATAGGAAACTGGTAGTTTTTAATAAAAACCGACCAAATTGACGGAAACTAATAACATCAGCAGGATGAGGATCGAGCAATAGTTTTGTTAAGTAAAAGAAATAGACGAAAAACGGCAACGGAAATTGCAGGAGAGACAAACATTAGTGGAATAAACCAGTTAGCGTCAGAACGGTAGAACGACGTTTATGCAAAAAACGTTGCTGTTCGAAAACCACTATTACGCAAGCAAAATGAAGTAAAACGGCCCGCTTGGGCAAGACAACGAGTGAAAACAAGTGCTCTGAACCAATGAATCCAAATTCAAGATATTTGGTTCAAAAAGAAGAACGTTTGTCCGAACATTAATGGGAAAACGAGTTAACGAGACATGCATTGCATCCACCTCCAGGTATAGAGGAGGATCAGTAATGAATTGAAGTTCTTTTACTGGAAGATTTGTAGGTGATCTTGAAATGGATGGTATTTTAAGAAAAGAACGACACAGTAAAATTTTGGAACGAAACGCTCTTTCCTTTTGAGCACAACTATTTGGAGAAAACTTTGTATTGTAGCAAGACAACGATCCCAAACATATGCCCAAATTGGGGGTATTATTAAACAGCCTCCTCAGAACCTGACTTAAATCTAATAGAGCTGTTATGGAAAGAGCTAGACAGACAAATGCGAAAATCAGTTCCAACATCCACAAAAACACTATGAACCCAACTACAAGATGTATGGTCAAAAATAGAACCGAAAACTGGCGAAATTACTAGAGAAGATACCGAGATTGTGCCAAGAGTAATAAAAAGGTAAAGATAGTCACATCAACGAATCAAAAATTTTAAAAAATTTTAACGAATATTTGTTAAAATTGGTTTAAAATAATACTTTTTTAAGATTTTAAATCATTTTATATAATTATATAATAAAATTTTAATTTAGCAGTATTACAATAGTTTTTCTACTCTTTTCTGGATGGGCAAACACTTATGACCGGTAGTGTAGAATTAAAAATTTGTGCCAAAAGGACGAATTGTTTTTTCACCGAACTCTATACGAAAGATTTTTTTTAATTCAATGAGTAATATTTTTGGCAGGAAAAACATTTGTTTCTAGATAAAATATTTCAAATTCGAAGCTCGCTTTTATTTACACCCGTACATTTCTATATTCATAAAATATTTATTTCAAAAACAGTCAGAAAAAATTGTTTTTCAATTCAAAATGAACACGGGGGAAAATTATTAAAAAAACTATGATCTTTCAAAAAAAAATTTTTCAAACACTTTTTGCACCTCCGAATAATATAATTAATCTAAGTTTGAGTATAAAAAAGTGCCTATTTATACATAAGCGTGCAGTCAGAAATACATAAGCATGCTAAACAGTACATATTTTTAACCAATGTGCTAAAACGTGGTCGCTACTGGTCGATTTTGCAATTACGGTGGGTTCCGCCCACTAAGTACATTATTCACGCATTTGCAATTGGTTCACGTTATCTAAAACGAGTTGGCACCGAGTAGGCGGCTAATGCCTCACTGTTTTTTCTTACGGATATTCATACAATTTTATTTTTATAATTCTTTAAAGCTATCGGTGAAAGTAGCGTTCCAAAATCTCTTCAAATTTAAGAATTAAATCTAAACACTAGCGTAAACATGGGCAAAGGATACTAAATCCTCAAACAATTTAAGATTGTGTGGGAATTAAAAAATTTATTAATCAATCGAAAATGTTATGTGTCGTTTATGTCATATCCTTAATCATTTTAACCAAACAAATGATAGCTTTAATAAGTTAAGTATCTAAAATTGCGTCCCCTGAATTCCATTAAATATAAATTATTGATATCACTATGCTAAACATCATCCATCAAATGAGAATGACGAGTAATCAACAATAAAAGCAATTTTGCCTTTTATTGTTATTCATCAAAATCAAACATTTTATAAAAGATTAGTTTAACAATTTTTGATAAAGAGAGCCCAAAGGTCTTGATTCCTCAGAATATACTTAGTTCTTAAACGTGGCGATTATTCTTGTAATTTATTGAGGACATCATTAACAACTTCGTTTGCTGAGGTGACAACGAAATGCTCAAGATCTTATACATGCTTGTATATCGGCAAAAGTAGTCTTTCGAAAACTCTTCATATTTAAGAATTCAATCAAAGCACTAGCGTAAACATGGGCAAAGGGTACTAAATTCTCCAATTTAAGATTATGTAGGAAATAAAAATTTAGTCATCAAAAATGTTATATGTCGTTTATATCATATCTTAATAATTTTAGCCAAACAAATGATAGCTTTAATAAGTTAAGTATCTAAAATTACGTCCGCTGAATTCCATTATACGAGGATAGCCGTTTATATTTCGGGAATAGCAAAAAAAATTTTTATTATCGAAAACAGTTTTATTGCTTTTCAAAATATTCTCCTTAAAAATTAATGCATTATTGCATTCGTTTAAACCAATCCGAAAAGCATTGTTGCCACTGTGAAGGCGATATCTCCAAAATACGAGTTTTCAATGTCTCAACTGCCTCTTCCGGCGTAGAATACCGTTGACCACGAAACTTATTCTTCACGTGTGGGAACAAAAGGAAATCACAGGGTGCTAGATCAGGGCTGTACGGCGGATGGCTCATTAATTCAATGTTTTGCCCGGTCAAATATTCAATTGTTTGAACCGGCCTGTGAGAGTTCGCATTGTCATGGTGGAGAATGATCTGTCGTTTTCGGTTTATTTTCCTTATCTCTTCAAAAACTTTTGGCAAACAAATAGTTGTGTACCATTCGGAATTGACCGCTCTACAACTCTCTAAAGACACGCTTGCAACGTGATCGGTTTTTCCGAAAAAACAGGCGACCATTTACTTTGATGAGCTTCGAGCGCGAACAACTTTTGTTGGTTTTAGTTCATCTTGGAATACCCACACATTCGACCGTTGTTTCCCATCGGGCTCACACGCATAGATCCAAGATTCATCACCTGTAACCACTTTATAAATGTTCTTCGAAGCACCGCCATTGTATTTTTTGTGCATGTCTTGGCACCAATCGACGCGAGTCCTTTTTTGAGCCGTTATCGAATTATGTAGTGCCCAACGTGAACATAGCTTCTTAACGGGTAAATGTTCATGCAGGATCTAATACACATTGGTGTTACTAATACCTAGAGATGCCTCGATCTCACGGTATGTCACATGACGATCTTACATTATCAATTCAGACACATAAATGTTTTCCGACACAAGACCATTTGTGGAAAGACCTTCACGAAATTCATCGTCCAAAGAACGCCATCCAAGTTCGAATTCACTATACCAACGATATACTGTAGTTTTCGATGGTGCTTCATCACCATATAAAGAATTCAGCTCGCCGATGCATTCTTGTTGAGATAATCCACGCCGAAAGTTATGAAAAATATTTGTACGAAAATGTTCGCGAGTTAATTCCATTTTTTCGCTGACATAAAATTTTCAAGTTACTGCCAACAGTAGAAATAGTGACCGGATAATAAAACTGTCAAGATAAATATATTGTCAAAAATGACAAACTTCACGATGTAATCATGAGATCGGGGGCAACACTAACAGTGTTGCCAGTTCCCGAAATATAAACGACTACCCTCGCTAATTTGAATCTATTATTGTTAGTTCAGTTTTATTTTTGTATGACTTGAATTACATTACTACATATAAGTGTGTATATATATATTTTTTTTGTTAATTGAATTCTTATTTTTATTTGTAGCACATTAACTGCACATATTTTTGTTTCAATTTTATTTTATTCTTAGTGCATTATGTCCTGTAAATAGTCTATGTAACTGTTGGGCATTAAAGATTATTATTATTATTATTATTGTTATTATTATATATGACCATTTTCTAAGATACCCTGACTTATGTGTAGAGCTGGCATTGCAAGCGTTCGGCCACTGGTACGTGCTTCGAAAAAATGTAAGGGTTTCACCAAGTAATAAATGTAAATAAACACTAACCCTTTTAAGCAGCGTTTCCAATATGCAGATGCACAAAGTGGATAAGATCAATTAAATATGTCCAGCTTCAAGTATGTTTCAGCTGTTTCCTCATGTATCCGGTGTTACTGATCCTCTCTCTCTCTCTCTCTCTCTCTATATATATATATATATATATATATATATATATATCGTTGGGCGCCCTAAATAATAGTAATAATAGATATAATAATAATAAAAATACAAGGACCTGGGTTGATGTAACACAACGCACCGGCTAGCAACTGAATTAAACATACGACTTTACAAATACATAACGATGCTACTTCCTTTATAAGTAATAATTCTCCGAGCGATTTAGGTTACAAAGGGGATGCAATCATATAAACACCTCTTTTATTTAAATAACGGGAAGATCAAATATTTACGCGTTCAGCAAGAATCATCATCGCTTTGGGAGATCTTGCTTATAACTGACAAGAAATAAAACAACAAAATTAACATTACACATACAATTTTTTATCTTACATATATTGCCTGTTTCTAAGTACATATATGTATTGTTCAATTACAGATTATCTCCGCTTCGGACGTTGTTTTCCACAATGCATTGATTCATGCACCTAATTATTCGCTCTTGAATAATTTTATACGATGCTTGTAGATCTTCACTTGTAGAGACCGATATATATATAATAATCACAATACTCTCACTAATATCCTTTTTCGAAAGGAAATGATCGATACGTTTCATATTGCTGCGCAATTCACACACACTTTGAGTAGAATGGCCTACTATACAAGTCTAGCTCTATCTCCGGAGTCTCTCCTCTATCCGCCCTGAAGCTATCTTCGTAAACTCTTAGATCCAACTCTCTTTTGTGAGCTCTGAAGCCCCACTTACTCTTGTTAATATTCTTCGAGTATTTATAAAATTACCAATTTCCGTGACGCACTCTAGACACAAAGGGAATATCCTCTGCCGACCACCTGGGTTATTACTTTCTTCGAAAGTTTTTGGTCTTCCTTCACGCGAACAGCCGTCAACATCGAAATCACCGTCTTTGAAGCAACGGAACTAATCATGGCACATTGTTTCGCTTAGAGCAGCATCTCCGTAAACTTTTTGGAGTTCTCGATGCGCTTCAACCGCCGTTTTCTGTGAATGAAAGAAGAAAAGCCACATTTCCCGCAAATGACGATTATTTGGCACAAAATCAGACATTTGCACACAACCAAAAGTATATGATGCAAAAACAAAATCACTAATGTGTTAAAGCGATTTGTTTACCATATGTCTAAGCTTGGTTCATGACGTTTTCGTTATGTCGCAATCGATCAGCACTTACTACTGGAGCCATCTCTTGAAAAACAGCGAGAACTTAGTTGCGCACCTGATATACTACTTACTATTTTTTACTTTGTTCATAATTTATTCTTCCAAATCTATTTCGTCCCCCTCAAAGTAATCCCCCCTCGCCCTAATACACTTGTGTCAACATTTCTACCAATTCTCGAAACAGTTGTTAAAGTCAATTTCAGGAATAGCCTTCAATGCGCGTAGCGATTCACGTTTAATGTCTTCAATTGACTCAAAACGGTTTCCCCGGAGCGGTCGTTTGAGTTTGCTGAATAGCCAGAAGTCACACGATATTAGTTGAAAATTTGGCGAAAAACTCACGAAGAATTAATGCAGTATGCGACGGTGCATTATCGTAGTGCAAAAAACAAGAGTTGTCGGTCCATAATTCTGGCCTCTTTTTACGAATAGCATTGTGCAAACGACGCATAACACTCAAATAGTATCCTTTGATGACAGTTTGGCCGGTCGGAAGGAATTCGGAGTGCACCGCACCTCGATAATCGAAGAAAACTGTCAACATAACCTTGATTTTTGACTTGCTTTGATGTGGTTTTTTTGGGCTTCGGCTCACCTTTGATACGATATTCGGCCCATTGATCGTCTGTTTCCGGGTCATAAGCGTAGATCCAAGTCTCATCTCCAGTTACGATGCCTTTCATTTTGTCTTGATAGTCGGAAAGCATTGTTTCACAGACGTCAACGCGACGCTGTTTTTCGAAAAAATTGAGTGATTTTGGAACAAATCGTACTTTCACTTTTCTTAGGCACAAATGATCTTTCAAAATGGTTTTCACTGATCCTTCTGATATTCCAACGATGCCAGTAAGGTCTCTGACTGTTAATCGTCGATTCTCAAGCACCAATTCCTTGATTCTATTGACGTGTTGATTGTCAGTTGATGTTGATGGCCGTCCTGGACGTGGTTCGTCATCAACGCGTTCTCGACCCTCTTTGAATAATTTGTACCAATCAAAAACACTTGCTCGCGACAAACAATTATCACCGAAGGCCTTTTCCAACATTCTGAACGTTTCGGCACCAGAAATTTGATTCCGTACACAAAATTTAATGGAACTTCTTTGTTGAATAATTTCACTTATTGTAAAAATCGGCGAATGCACTTTTTGTACTTCAGAAAGACAAGCGTATACTAAACACTAATGATTATTTTGATGTGACATTTGGCACAGATGTCACTGACAGTCATACCAACCTAGAAAAAAAATATTTCGACGAATGGGTTTTCGCGCGAAATTTAAATTAAAGTCATACTATTTTTTGACCACAGTAGTATACCTATATGTTACTGTTACGTAAACCTGGTTTGATTAACTTATACGCTGATTGCCGTCAGACGCTTAATTTCATTACCATTATCTTTTCTCCGTTAAGAATAAAATATATTATTTGTAGGTATGCTTGTATTTATAAATAAAAGCCCTATAAACCTTTAAAACATTTATTAAAATAAAGATATTTACATAAAATTCCACTTAAAACTTTTTAATAACCTAAAATAATGTAATATTTCTCGGTTTTAATAAGAGCGACGTGAACTAGATATATCTAATATATTTATATTATAAACAGCTACCAATAATATCTGGTTTGAAACTCCACATATATATATATATACATAAATACTTAATAGGAACCTGCCGCCGAATGTATATGAATATATTGCTTACTTGTAAATAAATATTTTCGCTCCGAGAGGACGTTCTACTGTGCTCGTATGCACTTTATATGCAAGTCCGATAATAGTATGATAAAGTTTATCCAGTTTTATAACCTGATGATGTTAACCGGCAAACAGCCCACCCTAATATCTAAGACAAAAATTACTAAATATAGAAACAAATAATATGACCCATACTAACATACGCCTCACCGATATGGCACATATCAAAAAAAAAACACAAAAGAAGACTAAACACTTTCCAAAATAAAACACTGAGGTTAGCACTCATGGCGCTGTGATACGTTCGAAACACACAAATACTTAGAGAAACGGGACTAAAGCCACTAATCACACACATCAAAAACCAAGCAAAAAGCTTCTATAAACAGATGAAAAAATACGCAAACCCAACACTTACACCAGTAACAGCATACCAAACACAACACACTAAATGTAGAAGACCAAGAATGGAAATCGAAAGCGAAGATAGCGAATAACACTAATTGAATTCTGCGTCATAATTATTCAATACAAAGATTACGAGTAAAAAGACCAAGCCCTAACTCAGACTAACAAAAAGAAGTCGAAGAAGTCAGCTTCAAAAATTATAGCACGTAATTTTTGAAGTTGACTACAGTACAGTAAAAGTTTTTTTTCCCACGATTAAAATAAAAGAAAATAAAAATGTAGAACTATTCTGAAACCTACTAAAAATTATAAATGGACAGTGAACTAATTTATGAGAATTTTAAGATGGGGTACAAATACTTTTCTCTCAACAATGATAACGAGTTCATTCAATATTAGATTCTGGTTGATTCCGAGAGAAAATAACAAAAAGTACACCCGCCATATATATATATATATATATAAGTACTCAATAGTAATACACACCAGGAGCATATTTTTGGATAATTCCAACTTATCGACAAAGCCAAACTGTCTGTTTAGCTTCTCTTTGGCAGCACGTTATATTAAGTACGCTTTGGCAATCAAGTGCTTGTTCGCTTGGTGAACAGGTAACACTGTTGAATTGCGATTAAACCGATGCAAGTGCTGTCAGTTCTATCTGAGATAAACGTTTAGTTCTCTCACTAGTTTATATATTAATTATATCAGTTAATATTTTATTTTCTTATGTTCCTTTTTTCCTTGTACCAAAGAAGGTTTTACACTAACAAATTATAATTTACTAAACTGCTTTTATTCAAGATATAAATATGTTGAAATAACAAATTGTTGCATTTACTCAAAACAATTTTCTATTTGATTCAAAAGCATTAGTTCTTGAAGTAATCTTTTACTTAACACTTTTTAAATGTTTGATTAACCATGCTCAGTGCATTGAGCATTTTTATATACATTTTACAAATGATCTAATGGCTAAATTCTGTGGGATGTATATGGTGGTAGAAAAAGCATAATAATTCCATTAGATTTGTAGAATTCATAAGCCAGTAAACATGTGTGTTGAATGATTATCTAAAATAAGTTATACAGGGTCATCCTTCGACAGCTTACAGTACTTGCAAAATGTTTCAGCCATGTTACAAACGACTGTTTTGTCATCCATCCATTCTTTGAACACAGATAAATTGCATCTGGTGGACCATTTTTAGACAAATGTGGTGCCGTCCTGTCAAGCAAATAATAAAGATGGGAAGGATGTAAGGACCAAATGCACTTAAGGTGTAACACACTGTGGTATACCTCTTTCTCCTCTTGCTACGGCAAGAGGAGAAAGAGGTATTGTTTCTGTCCTTTTAGGGCATAAATTTGAACTGGCCTGTTAACAGCAGTTAGTCTTGTTCCATCTACATTTCATTCGCAAGAACATGAATATTTGTATGTCATATACATTTTCCAAATAATCAAAGAATAGGCCTACTTCTTCTTTGTTGAAAACATGAATTCTGTTAATGCTAGTAGGTTCGGCCTTCCTGAGGCTAATAATTTGATTTTTCTTTGAAAATTCATAAACCCACCCTTTGCTGGTAAGACGGTTAACCTTATTGAAATTGTTAGGTATTTCGTTTCTGACAACATATTAAAAAACCAATCTTCTTAGTTTTGTTACAGATATACCCTAAAACCTATTAGCTAATTTTACAAAATGACTTGCAATGTTAATTTCTTGCTCTTTAGTAAAAGCTCTTCCTGCCTAGTCATGGAGCATCAAAAACTTCTGATTTTGATTTTTCATTTAACATGGTATAAGGAACTACAAACTGTTTTATGGTTTTTCTTAAAACCATGTCATTGTGAAAGGCTTTAACAGCTCCTTTCATCATAGCACGATTCCAAAGATTCTATTAATGTTTCATAACCTATTCCTACCCATCTGCAAAAAATATTATTTTAAAACAATGATCAGAACTATAAGTGCGGATAATAGCGTTCAAGTCTAGGACAATACCGGCTATTAATTGTACCACCGTGTAAACACATTGAAATCGCGTTGTAACAAAAGAGGCTAAAACTTAGGTTATTACTTTCAAATCCAGTCACGCAAATTAATTGTCACAACAACTTACATTGCGCCAAAGTATAGTTGCAGAAATATTTCTAAATTGAAATTGTTTTTGTGGTAATAACCCAGCATAGTTGACGCGATTTTAGTTGTAAGTAGTGGTTATTCTTTTTGCACATAGACGAGGCAATTATTCGAAAACCATAAAACAACACAAATAAAAAAAAAGTTACAGGCGGATCAGTATTGTCCAGGTCTGCCCTAGTTCACAGTGTAATTTGTTAAATAGGATACTGAATTATCCACTAAATGGTAAGCATCCACTGTAGTATATAATTGCTCATTTAATTTAACAGGAACATCCTCAATTTATATACATTCATTCCTTTACGATAGCTTAAATTACTTGTATGTATAGAATTTTACATGCATTGAAGATCATACACTGAAGTTAATACATTTTATTCATTTTCAATATACAAGTGTCTATAAATACATTACACATACATAAATAAGTATAATTTTCAAATAACATTAATATAAAAATTAAAGTAAACAATATTAACAATAATATTTAAATGATATTCAAATTATATAATTTCTTATTGCCTGATTTATACATTCTCACTTGCATATTACAGAAAATATTCATATCATTACGTAAAACTTACAATCACACATCAAATGAGTAGTAACAATAATGCATATTAAAACTGTAATCAACTATTGTGAAGTAAGTGGAGATATGCCAACTTGTCTAGGATCAGAAGTACCGGGAGTATCTAAGTTCTTTAATAACTGAGATAGCCAGTGATTTGTTGACTTGTCCTCTTGCAGACATGGAGCAAAAGTTTGATCTCTCAGTTGATCAGGTAAGCACTGTCGTAAAGCTTCTCGAGCCCTACAAATAAAAGGACAGCAATTATTTCTCCTCTTAAAGAAAAAAAGAAGCAAAACAAGAATACCTTGGATTATCTGATAAACGAAGATAGCAACGCACAACATGTTTTAACAGTCTTGCAGATGGTTCTTTAGCTAAGGATAATACCATCTTACCCTATAAATATAAATAAGTTTAGTGCAGCCTTACAAGCTCACATTCATAAATATCATATTATAAAGTCGCACACTTTGTATGCAGGGATGTATTGTAGGGACAGTAACCCGAAGCGAATAGCTACGGTGAGAGTAGTTAGGTGTGTGGTCATACATTTCATAGATCAATAACTGTTACGCGGTAAATATAATAATTATTAAAGCTAAATTATGAGGCCCACGTGTACTGTAGTAAATAAAGTAGAAGGCACTGACCCGCTTCAGATTCGTTATCACATAGTGGATGAAATCAAAGAAAGAACTGAAAAATCAGATGTTTCGAGAATTGTTTCAGCGAAACGTGTTCCCGCGATGAAAATATATTCTTATATACAGAAAACGTTCCACATTTAATGTAACGTTGGTATGATTGAAATTATTTGACGGATCTATACATGTATCATCACATATCTGCCTTAAAGTGCTAAAATCTAAATATTTCTTTAGCACTCTCTCTAACTTTGTCACAACACGATCTTTTTGTATCACTAGCAGCGCATAATAGTGAGCGAACATCGTCCATAATTAGCAGTGACTCCTCTAACGACGTTGAAGGATTTTGTAAATTCTTTTTCTTTGTCGCTTCAACTAGTTCCGAGTAATTTTTCTGAATAGTTTGTAAATCTCTTTAAATTTGAAATTTAATCTTTAAATTGTGAATCAACTGGCTTTATTTCATGAAAACGTTTGTGATAGTAAAGCGTTGCCTGTAACCAGGTTCTCCAACATGTAAGAATCGTCTGTGGTGGTTCAAAGATATGGGGCCTCCGTCTGTGAAATTCTCCACTACGTTTGGGAGCAATAAATGCATCTAAGTCTGAATAAAATTTTCGAACACTTATAGTTACTCTGTTAAAAATTCAAACTGCGCTAATGTATTTTGTACCAGTGTCGTAATTGCTTCCCCATTACATAGCTTTAGTCTTTTACACGTTAATAACAGTTGAGGCGGCAATTTAAGAGGGTCCAGTATGCGCGCTATAACGTTAACAATAGAATGTTTCTTTATATCTTTTATTTCGTCCATGCATAACCACAGTTTTTTATTAGGTAATTCTGGTTTCTTTTTACTTTTAATTTCATCGCACGCAGTTCGTACAATGTTTGTCGACTTGGTAATTTGAGAGTAGCATTATATTCATTCTAAAATTGTTGAAATACAAGTAAATTAAGTGGTAAATTGCAAGCACGTCAGATCAACCTTAAACTTAGCATGTGATGGCATGTCCATTCTCTTATTTCTAATATATGCTCCAGTATTTACATGTTTCCTGCAATCTCTTTGATCCAAGCACATTATATCTTTTTTGCACATTGCACACAATACTTAGGCACCATTATATTTTAATTCAAGATACTTCCCGATAAACTTGTTTACTTCGTCGGCCAATGGTCACTTTCTACCACGTCGGTCGTTTGGTACTACCACGCGGTGCAGTTCATTCATCTCCACTGTTGAATACATTAAGTCAGACTGTCGTTCACAGCTGTCATTGGGTTCGGCCGGCTGTCTCACAATGCAATACATCCCTGCATTATGAGATTCACATCAGGCGGCCGCCGTCTCGTATATATCTGTATTCCGGACAAAGTGCGCAACTCTAATTATAACAGCGACCAACATAGTTGGCAACTCTGATATGTTCTGTGCTTACACTACATTAATAAACTGGTACTATTAGGTAACTAAGTAATATTGTCAGTGTCAGATTTCAAAATGAGGTAGTCCTAAAATTCATTATAATGGGAAACATGATTTGGTGTACTATGCTAGCTTTACAACTAATTGACCTTCTGTTCAGTCATAGATGGGGTTAGTAATATTCAAACAATATACAAAGAAACTCTATAGGCTAACACAAAAAAGGAACCAGTTGACATAGTCGCAATATGATTATACTCTGTGACTGCAAATAAGTGAAGCTTGTACCACTCTGATATAACATTTCCTGAATCGCATCATTTAATTGTGACAATCTTTTTTTCGTAGCTATTTTAAAAATAAAATGTATCATGCACAGGCAGATTATTGCACATCATTTCAATTAAATCTCTTCAAATACAGATATTCTAAATTGGAGCTATTTTGTATAGTTTGTTATTGTCTACAATACTTTCTCTGTTCAACAAATGTAGCTACATTTTAAGTATTGTTTATCCTTCCTAAATCTTAATTCTTAACCTAAACATCTTCATGTTTTAGTAAGCTTAGTTCACATTTCTTTCGCATTATTTTGGACGTTCTCATTTTAGCAACATACTTATCCATTTTATCAAATTACTAATGAATATGTAATACGCACTTCTTTCCATAACTCGGTGAGATGTCAAACATATGGGAGCACATTTTTGCGAATAAAAGAGAGTGTTGGTTTGGATAATATAACTTTCACAAAAACTTCAGTTAACAATATCCATTTAAAAGTTATAAAGAAGATAAATAGATTAAAAGGTAATACAGTACTTGTACGATTATGACTTTAGTACTGCTTGAATTAATAGTTTTGCAAATGTGATACAAAATTCAAATATATTCGTCTTGCGTTAATAAAATATAAATATGAAGTCTTATGAAATCTATAGAATCGCAATTATTTATTTTTTAAAGTTAATAAAAGATAAAGTTTAGCACTACCAGCTCATTTGAATTGTTCTTACTGATTTGTGATAGGTGAAGAAATAAATTTAATAATAAATTAATATTTACCAAAATCATAGCAACATGACTGAATCTATCATATGTTTGGCATATGTATGAGAGGCCACTGTCATCTAACAGGATTTTCTGCAAGATAAATGTAGCCACAGTTTTACTTAATTCAGAACCAGATTCCATTATCCTTAAACACAACGGTATAATTTCTGTTGTTAACAAAAATGTTATAACTTCTTGTTCGTCAGTCTGAAAATGAAAATTTACTATATTTTTTTTAACATTTCAAGTATTTCATGGTAATACCTTTACTAAAGCTCCAATAACACCTAAACTAGTCAGTCGTAAATATTCGAAGGGTCGTGTTTTAGATACTGTATGTAGAAATGGATACAAAAATAATGGTACATGAGCAAGTAAAAATTGTGATCTTGTCTCAGGATGAGATGCGACACACTGAAGTAAAGCTAAAGCATTGCACACCCTAAAATGTAAAAAAAGCACACAAATCATATTATTCTAATTTCGTCAATACTGCTTCTTCTATATAATGTAGAAAACATTAATTTTAATATTTCTAACCTATTTGACTGATGTGCATTTAAAGTAGGAGGATTAATTGCTGGATATATATTGATAATCTCTTGTAAAAGTGCAGCAATAGTACCAAAACTATTCCAAAGCATGGGTGCAAGATCAGGAACCACTTCACGTTTCTTACTAGAAAAAAAGATTATGTTGTAATTATCAACTCGATTTTTTTTCGGAAATAACTACCTTAATTCTAAAAGGGCGTTCTCTCGAGTTTCTGGATTTGTTAATTCGAGAATCCATTGGTATATTTTTTCGCGATCTACGGTTTGACTTGCTGGACTAGGTTGGGCACTCATTTTGAAAATCTAATTTGAAAGGTCGCCTACTGTTTATAATACATAACACTAAACTTTTATCTACTCACCAAGTAATTGTAAAACACAAATATGTAAATATAATATTATGCGTTAAACTTTTACATGCTCAAACGACAAATGACGTAGTAAATTTAAAAAAATAGTATAAACTGACATTACTATGTTATAATTTTCTATAACCTATAACAGATACTGACAACATGCATTGAATAAACTGTATGTTTAAACTAGCCATCTATAGACTAGTTTTAATATTACAAATGTGAATTCATGTTGATAAGTTAGAAAGTTATTATTACAGAATTTATTTGAAACTCATTCGTCCTTACAGTACTAATTTCAATTAGAGCTAAGCGATAGAGAAACGTGACAAATTCAAAAAACATTTAAAATCCAATTATCGTTTAAAATATTTCTAATTAAAAAAAATATCGATTGCCATAGACTCTATTAAATAAATCACTAAACAGAACCCCATAAATGGTGTTCCGCCTATTGTTGAATAATTTAAATTTGAACGCTAAAATCCATGTGTTTTGAAAATATATATTTCACTAACACATAGAATACTTCCAACAAAGCTATTGTAATGACAGTAAAAATACTAGTAAGTACTTTATGTGGTTAAATAATTTAAAATGAGTAATATTTGTTATTTAAATGATTTTGTTCACGATATGCATCGATTCTTTTTGTGAATAAACATATATGTATTTAATAGTATGACTACAACTCTCTAAAGGCACGGTTGCAACGTGATCGGTTTTTCCAAAAAACAGGCGACCGTTTGTTTTGATGTGCTTCGAACGCGAACAACCTTTGGTGGTTTTAGCTTATCTTGGAATACCCACACAGTCGAGAGCATGAGCCCGATACTAAATAGCTATCGGGTTCATACGTATACATCCAATCACTTGTGACGACTTATTAAATGTTCTTTGAAGCACCGCCATTGGATATTTTGTGCATTTCTTGGCACCAATCGACGCGAGTCTTTTTCTAAGTGGTTGGCAAATAATGTGGTATCCAACGTGAACATATGACGGTTACCAAGAAAAATAGAAGACAACTGACATCTAGCGGCTATTAAATAAACTAGACTATGTATTCGTTTCTCCAATAGCCGAGCCGAGGCGCAGCGATTGATAATTTGGACAAAATAATACTTTGTAATACGCATATTCTTTTTGAAACACGCTGTATTATGTAAGCTCCCTCTTCCTTCAATTTGTATCGTTTATTAGTGTTAATTGTAAAGTAATATTTGACTATTATTTTATCTAAATGGAAATATTCTCTAAAATTTGTTTTCCTATGCAATATCAGCGAAATCATTTTCAATATTAAAACAGATGGTAATTTTGATGAAGCCAGTGGTTGATTAACTTAATCACTTAAGGTTGCCACATTAATTTTCGTATTCTGTATACGAAAATTAACGACAACTAAGTTGTCATCCTCCGCAGATAATTAAACAGTGTCGCACGTGGATAACTATAGCAAAAACCCACACGAAATAAATTCCGTACACGATCTGTACCGTCGAAAGCCAAAATGCACATTGTGCGTGTTTCGTGCGGGGTTTTTTCGTAGTTTTCCAGGCGCGACATTTTGATTACCTTCTGATGATGACAACTTAGTTGTCGAAATACGTATACAAAATACGATTAATGTGGAAAGGGGTTGTGTATCAACCTTAAGTGATTAAATTAAAATAGATACCAATATTAAGAAAATTCAAAAATTCAATATTAAATTAAAGTTGGAAATAAAAATTCTATGTATAAAAAACAAAATTTATTATATCTGAAGAACAAATTGTACAGTCTTTGTGTATTTATAAAATTGACTAAATATCGAATGGATAAATTCATTTTTATTTGCCAAAATCGTTTTATACGATAAAATCACATCGAGCGTATGCCTGGATTGAGAACTAACTATTCTAAAATTCATCGTGAAAGCTACGTGCTGTGTCGACCATTTTCGATTTTAAAAATAAGTTCGGATGTGCCAGAATTTCATCTAGCGAAAGCATATTATCTTGGTCACTGTCTGCCAAAGCTAAAAGTGCTTCTGCTTCGTGTTCGCTATGCCGTGGACTTTGTGGAGCCACATAGTGAAGTAATTCTCTTCTATCAGCTCTTCCATCTCCATTTAAATCTATAGACTTTTGAAACTCTGCCCGACGTTCGTTTTCGTCTTGACGAACTATCAATGTTTCTTCGTTGCCACCTAAAAAATGAAAGGAATAATGTAAAGCGTACGAAATAAATTTATTGAAGATTAAATTTTGAAAGAACATTAAAAAGTTGAAAGGCTATAGTTTAGGTCATTAGCTAAAGATATGTGATACTCTATTGGAGTTCTCCTGAACAGTAGTTCCTTAATTCAATCACGGCAATAAAGTAGGCCCATCCTTACGAATCACATTCTCTCAACGTCAACATTGAAGTACATAATTAAACTGCATTAAGTAATATGTTGAACAAATCTCCGGATTTGTGATAGCTAGAAAGGCTAGATAGGTGCGATTATCAATTATAAAATAATAATTTATGTAATTAGATACTTTTTAGCGTAGAAAAACTATTTGGAAATTTATTTGCACCCGTTGTATTGTACAACCCATCTTTGCGAGGCATCTTCGCGTCACTGACATGATGCAAGCTATCGACAATGCCTGGACGTGGCAAATAATCATGTCAATATAATTATGAAAAAATTATGGTTGTGTGAAGTCAATAGTCTGCCCACTATAACTTGGTATTTCAGTGTAAGAGAAAAGGGCGTTCATCAAACTATTAGTTTTCAAATATGATTATTAATGTAAATCACACCTACCTAGATGTCTTAGTTTATATTTTAAGTGATATTGATGACAATTTTAAGTACAGTCTGGCCCGCTTATAATGGCCGCGTATATAATATAAAGTTTACAAGTCCCGATTTAGATCATATTTAAACTGATGTATTTTCATTCTTTTATAATAGACTCGTTTATAATGGACTTTTAGTTATAATAAACTACATAATCACAACAAATCCCCTACAAAGGAAGTGTTCTGGTAATTCCCTTAAGTACTTGTAATGAAAAATCTACAAAAAAAAACGGAGTGCTCTGAGTTTTGGTAATTTCCCTAAATATCTACATTAAAATAAGACTCCTATTTTGAAATTCAAACTATATGAGCTATTACTTTCAATTGTGTGTGCGCGCTTTTTAACAAATAACATGCTTTTCATTCATTATATATATATACAGTAAAACCTGTCAATAACGGCCACCCAAAAAGCAAAATATATTGGCCGTTATATAAAGGTGTCCGTAATTGACAGGTTTTTCGTCTCACAAATAAAATACATAATTAATTTTAGGATTTGCTTTCTTTATTTTATTAATTAAAGTAAATATTATATAAATACAAATATGTGTAAGAAAAACTAAAATTTTAATTAATTACATATTATAGATAATATGACATCTAATAAATTATTTATATGTACATATTATTACAATATATTCATACAAAAAAACACAATTTATTAGGATTTTTTAAAGTATGTTTCAATATTTGTTTGCTTCAAATTTTTTAGCTTCGATTTAAAAACTGCAGCTTCACATGTAAGTAAAATGTTAGAAACATCCATATAAATGTCACCATTGTTATTGCACAATAAATAATTTTGTATGTCTCTTAATTTTGCACACACTTCACTCATACTAGATAAACTAGATTTTGGAGTTTCACATTCGTCCAGGTCACTATTATCAGAGTTATGTTCTTCATCATTATTGCACAAATCTTCAACAATTTCTGGAATACTGAAGTTAGGGCTCTCTGTAGGCACATGACGATCAATAGAAGCATATTCATCTAAATCCATCAAAAATTCGTTACGAACTGCAGGATATAGCTGGGCAAGGGGTATTTCGTCTTCTTCATCAAACATTGTGTCCTCCTGTATAACGTCAGAGAATCCGGCCTTGGAAAAACATTTTTTAACTGTAGCAGGAGATACCTTTTTCCAAGCAGCTGTAATCCATACAAGTGCATTGGCTAAATTTATGTTTTTTTCAAAAATTTCAAAATCACATTCATTGTCAATAAACGTTAGAAGCTTTTTAATCAAAAAATTTCGGTAAATCAATTTGAAATTCTGAATTATTCCTTGATCCAAGGGCTGACAATACGAAGTGGTGTTTGGCGGCAGGAAGACTAGTTTAACATTTTCTAATGGAACTTTAGAATGTGAAGTGGCATTATCCAAGAAAAGAAGCACTTTTCTATTTTGTTTTTTCATTTTATTGTCAAATTTATGCAGCCATCTTGTCATAATTTCCGTTGTCATCCATGCCTTTTTGTTAGAAACTCATTCTAAGGGTAATTTGTCCACATGACTACCCTTAAAACAGCGAGGATTTTTACTTTTTCCAATTATTAATGGATCTTCCTTCTCACCTTCCATATTTGCACATAGTAAAACAGTCAAACGTTGTTTTGCTGCCTTCTTCCCTGCACAATTCTCACTTTTTAATGCAAATGTCTTATTTGGCATAGCGCGGTAATAAAGACCTGTTACGTCGGCATTAAACACATCTCGAGGAGAATAATTTATTAAAATCAACGGTAACTTGGTTTTCCAGTCTTTTATATCGTCCAAATTAACCTCTGCGGAATCACCACAAATTGATTTAAAAGTTATACTATGTCGCCGACAGAAACTTTCCAACCATCCATTAGATGTTGCGAAATTTTCCATCTTTAAACTGCTTGCTGTCTCCAGTGCTTTTTATTTAAGTAGCGGCCCAGATATTGGAATTGCTTTATTTCTGGCTTTGCAAAACCAATTGTAGACGACTTGATCCACTGCCAATCCTTCTGACTTCGGAAATTTTCGTTTTAGCTCCATGTTAACACCTTCCTCGACCATCTTTTTTAATTCACCTTTATTTTTCATAACATCGTTAATTTGTGTTCTTCCAACCCCATATTTTTCGGCCAACTTTCGCGAACTTAACGCATATTTTTCACTTTCCGCGATTATATTTATTTTGTCTTTTAGCGACAAACGTTTTCTTTTTTGCGACATACTTAATTAAGAACCTTTCGAATACGGAGACAACTTTAAACTGAATTGTTTCCTTTAGAATAATAAAGTTTAAATCGAAAAGGGTGAATTACTACCAGGTAATAGGAAACCCCGGGAAACCCCGACAATTTGTATTAGGTATTTCCGTCAATAAAGATATACATGTCTTAAATAGTCCGGCCGACATTGGCAAGTAAATTTCTATGAAAATAGGCCGTAAAACTTTGGGTTATTTGGCCGCAGCCGTTTTACAAAGGTGTCCGTAATTAACGGGTATTTGTGTATGGGAATTCCCTTATAGTCGATTCGGGGAACTTTGAAACTCAGGTGGCCGCTTTAGTCAGGTGGCCGTTAACACAGGTTTTACTGTATATGTATATATATATATATATATACAAATAAAATGAAGAAGCAGGCTAAATGTTGCAAATTGTTTGTATTATATGAAAAACAAAAAATTAAAATAATTGAAAGCAGTAAATAGCAAAGCATAATAACAGGGCAGCAGTATCAAAATATTGGTAAATCGTTCAAAAATTAATGACTAACCGCACAAAAATGATAAGAAAAGATGCATAATTCGTTCCATCCAGAAGTGGATACAATGTTGTTGAAATGCTTTCAGCTGCAGATATCGAATAGCATCTCAGTAAGTTTGGCAATGTTAAATATTCATGCCGAAGAATTTGTAAATTTAAGTGGCAATGAGTTTCAAGTTCAGTAATGGATGGTTAGATAGATATAAGAAATGGCATACAATAGCATTTGGTAAAATAGGTGACGAATCCAGTGCTGCTGATAAAACTCTCACTAACTAGTGGTTTACAGGCTGTCTTTAATGCTGATGAACCAGGGATATTTTACAAACTCACACCAGATAGAAACCGCAAATTCAATGGTGAAAAATATTTTGACGGGAAGCTTTTGAAAGAACGTATAATAGCGATACCATGTGTCAATAGTTCAGAAACAAAAAAGAAAAAGCCACTAGTTGTAATAGGGAAGTTCCAGAAGCCTAGATATTTTAAAAACATCTGTGTATTACACATTCAATAAGAAGACATGTATTTTCTAAATCTAGCTAAAATAATGGGACCTTGAATTATGTAAAGAAATATGCCAGAAATTGTTACCCCAACTCACCCTCATGTAGAATTAAACAAAACGAAACTTTAATTTTTTTAACCTTGGTTAACATCAGTTTTGCAACCTTTGGATAAAGTTGTCAGGCAAACAGACATTTAGGAGAGAATTATCGTCAAAATTTTTTAATGCAAGCAACAAATCAGAATGCATCAATTTTTGCTTTAGATGCTATCAGTACTCTTCACATTCCATGGGCTAAAACAATTACAAATTGCTTTCATTATATTGGTATGATAAAAATGTAGATTTAGAAGTCGTCGATAATGTTGATTCAGATGATGATGTACATTTTTGTACATGAAAACGTTCAAATTAAAGATTAATGTCGATAGCAAGGTTATAACTACAAAATCTGCAATTACTAGTCAAGAACTACCAATAAATGAATGAAGTGAAGTGATATAGAAAAAAATGTCAACAAATGATGTACTAAAATGTATAGGACAACTTCAATGCTATTTTCAAAGAGATCATCAGCACTTTCTGGATAATGTAAATAAGAATTATAGATTTTTGTTACACCAGTTTGTTCAAAACACTTTTGTTCAAACAAAAATTACAGACTTTCTAAAATAAATACAAATATGTATGTATATATTGCACATCTAATATAATACATTTTATTATAAAAATTATTTTCGATTATTCATGTGTTTTTTTTTTGCAACCAATTCCAAAGATACTAAATTTTTAAAATACAAAAGTTTGTACAAAATTTTACTATTATTTAACACCTATCACCTTCCTTTACAATGGACACCCGAGAACAATGGACGTTTGTTTATATGGGGTCTCTTTGTGTCCATTATAAGCGGATTATACTGTTCGTTAAATCAGTTACCTTCTGTTTGTAAAATGGCAAATTCATCTTCAGTCAGCATCTCATCTCCGTCTCGATCAAATTTGTCGTATAATTCATCCACGAGAGCAAGTTGATTTGCAGTACTGGACTCCGGATGAGTGAAGGCCAAGAACTCATCTACTGTGAGTGAATCTGGATTTGATCTAGCAGCTTCCATCCATGATGCTTTATCTCTCATTATTTGTTCTATTAAATTACATAATTAGGTGAGAATATTTAGTTTCGATTTTTGCAGTAACAAAAGAAATCAGTTTTGAATAAAACATTTTCGTTCAATACTCTACATGCATTTATTGAACAGTTCGGCATATGAAATCATTCATGTACAACAAAAATAATGCTGGGCCCAGAATGAAATCATGCAGAACCCCTGATTCAGATTCAATAATGCGATTAAAATCCTCGGCTTAACAGACTCAAACACAAAATAATGCGTGCACGTGTGTGGTGGGGGAAATAGTTTAAATAGGTGAACGCCTTACTGAAATTAAAAATAATGGAAATTAAAAAAAAATATATATAATGGTAATTAAATTCTAAATTGAAGAGATCCAAGCACCGTAATTTAAACACCGTATGCATCATATTTATGGGAGAATTATAGAGAATTTTCTCCTTTCTTTACTTCTATAAAAGAGTAAGCAAAAAAATTGCGTTCGAAACAAATATCTCTTGAAGATGATGCAGAACATCGTTGTTCTGAAAAAAAGTTGGTCGCAGAGGAGATCGCCATTGTTGAAAATTTGTTAGGATCCAAACATTTGACGATTGCATTCTTTGGGCTATCCTAATGACGTCGGCAGACTAACAAAAATAGGATTACATACAGTCTTCAAACGATACCCAAGTAACTCACATAGCAAATGTATATATATATACAATATAATATAAGTAGCGTTCAGAGGTTTGATAAAATGTGAAGATAAAGACAAGCCTGTAATTTTGTTTTATCTATAATATTCAAATACCCTAATCTACGTTAACAAAATTATATATTCCATAGAAAACAGTACGCAAAATGCAGTGTGAATGTTCGTTCAACACGTTCCACAGTTCTTCACTATTTTTCGGAGTGATGTTAATGTATACATTTTTTTTTTATATTACCCAAACGGCAATAGAGAGAATGCAGTTGTTCGAAGCTTTTTGTTATGAGATCGAAAATGTAAACAAACTCGTGTGCTATTTGAATTGCACACGATGTATATCATTGTTCGATTTTTTTCATAAAACATACAAAAAAAGTAGAGAATATCTTCTTCAAGTTAAATTAGGACTCTTGAAAAACATTGAAAATAAATTAACAGTGCGGGAAAAAGGTGAGTGGGTGTCCATGATTCAAGTTTGTACCAGTTTGTTATGAAAGAAAAGCGCAGGAAATTGCAAAGCTTTGGTAATAGATATGATATAATGATACACGCATGTGACGGTGCTAACTGCAATATTGTACTTGGGTTTTTTCTTGGAAAATACAAGCGATGTTAGTGATGAAAATAGCGAGTACATCCACCAAGACATTTCGAGAACGGAAAAACGGTACCAGGGTAAATGGAAACCTGTAATGTTAGTCAGATTATTGTTGGACATTAAGACGGGAGTTTGTGGGTATGGTTTTTGAGAGACAATACAATATTTCTCACATTTCTAATTGTAAGAATTTGAAATATGCATTAAAGTATGTTGTAGTTACAAAAATGTTTTCTATAAAAATTAATATACGTCACTTTAATGGCAAAACCAAAAGTTAAAATTTGTTGACCAGCTGGTGATTTTGATGGAGCCTGTGGTTGGTTAACTTAATCGCTATAGGTTGATATATAACCCCTTTCCACATTAATTTTCGTAATTCTGTATACGTATTTCGGCTGAAAGCCAAGACGCACACAGTGTGCGTCTTGGCTTTCAGCGGTACGGATCGTGTGCGGAATTAGTTTTTTCGTACGGGTATTTCTTGCCGTAGTTCTCCAGGTACGACACTGCTTAATTATCTGCTGATGATGACAACTTAGTTGTCGAAATACGTATACAGAATTACGAAAATTAATATGAAAAGGGATTATATATCAACCTTTAGTGATTGTTAACTAGTGTAATTAAAAATTTTAAATTGGTCATACTAAGAGCAATGCTAAAATTTAATACCTTTAATAGCTCGTTGTAGACCCTTGTGCCGTTTTTCATCGTGATTTTGAACGTAGTTACTACTAAACCCTCTTTTCTCCAAAAAATAGGCGTGATATTCTTTCCACGTTATAACTCCATTTTTGGGATTTACGTCTATTTGTGCAAAGAGAACCACATTATTACTGACCGCAGACGAAATATGTTCCACTATTTTCATTCTAATCCACTCGGCCAATTCCTTCGAATCTAATTTAGAATTACGATCTTTATCTGCTCTGCAAGCATACATTTAATGTATATTCAGATATAAAGACTACTATTATCATGAAAATCAAGCAAATGTATCTTGATAAAGGCAGTGGTAGAAACGCGTTTCGTATAATATCAATACTTGCTAGTCTACCTGGCTTTGATCGAACATATACAAAATGTTTCAGTCTACTGATCGAAAAAATGTACCAAAACACAATTAACACCATTGCCGTGACATCTAACGCGACATTATACGAAACATGTACCTACCACTGCTTTAGTCGACATATCTTCGATTTCATATTTACTTGCAATTTTCAATTGCAGTAAAGGCGTAAAGTCTTAGTAATACGTATTTGTTGAAAGCAGCTAAAGAGCATTTAAAAATCAAACAATTCCGGACATCCTTGGTTCGGCCAGTTAGTTCGCTACTTGCTACGTTAGATGTCACGGTAATGGGATTCACAGTGTTATACTATTTCCATGGTTATTCTATTAACCTTTTATAGAATTTGTTATAGTCTTCATTTTAATTAGATGAAAAATAACAATAAATTGAAATAATTTTATTTATTTTATATTGAATACAATAAAATCTTTAAGTAGTGGCCACTTAAATTTTCTGTAAATACGATGGATTTACAATAAATTATGTATATTACATATAACCCTTGAAAGAAGTTTATTATGTCTTTTTTTAAATTGAAATGCACAGTCTGCGTTTATAGTTACTAAAATTTAAAAACACCATTTCGACTAACAAAATTTTGAAGGTAATTTTTATGGAGCCTGTGGTTGATTAACTTAATCACTAAAGGTTGTTATAATTATCTGCTGATGATGTTCGTATTCTATATACGTATTTCGACAACTAAGTTGTTATCATCAGCAGATAATTAAACAGCGGAAAACTACGGCAAAATACCCGTACGAAAGCAAATTTCGCACGCGTTTTGAATCTCTTCGTACGGGTATTTTGCTGTAGTGTTCCAAGTGCGATATTGTTTAATTATCTGCTGATGATGACGACTTAGTTGTCGAAAAACGTATACAGAATACGAAAATTAATGTGGAAAGGGGTTATATATCAATTTTCAGTGATTAAATGGCAAAATTTTTAAATTCTATTTTACAATTCCGCAACTATACATAGTTTGTCCTACACTTGGTAAATATTATAAATAATTCGCATTCTATTTACGTTATTCCATGTATTTGTTTTCGTTAGTTGCATATTAATTGAAAGTTAGTACTTACTTTCTAAATACCTCCTCCAAAATTTCGTTTTCGTTCTTATTGTAATTCTCATTATTATTAACATTTACCAGATATTCGTTCTTTTCACTAAGGACGGGATTTCCAACTTCCTTCAGATCAGAATTAAAATTGCTGTTCTTCATTTTGATTTCAAAAGAATCTTCTAAACTGCGTTTGTTAATAATATATTCGGAGTGATTAGGTATTTTAATCGTGATATTTGATTTGAGCGGTACAGCCAATAGCCAAACCATGAAATAAAATGACATGTAAAAAAGCAGCGGTACGGAAAACGACCATCTCTTAAATATTATACTGTATTTCGTGCTGTTTTTGATCTTATCTGTCATTGTCACAATGAAAATGGAATATTTCACGAATAGCGCGTATTTGTTTGATATTTACGTGTCATCTTCACCAATAATGGGAACAAATTTCACAAATACAATCGCTGGAATCGCGCCACTTTTATTTTTACCTCTGAATGCGAACGGACAAATCAATAATGCACATCGTCCGGATTTCGGTGGATCCACTCGGGCTTGTATACATACCACTGCACACCAGTTAATTGTATCACGCATTAAGGTTTGTTCACGTTTAACTGTATAACAATTAGAACCATTTTATTCGAATACAATTTTGTTCGACCGACAAAACCATAAATAAATTTGGATACATAGTTGTGCGAAAAATTGAATTTGTACTCACATCAGTTCATTAGGTCACCGCTAGTTGGCGTCCTATACGTATGTTCGTATATAAGTACGCGCCAAAATTCAGGAATAAAAGTCATTTTTTTTTTATTAACATTTAACGAAAATAGTCATATCGGACAACTACTTGCGAATTCATTTATGATGAAAAATGATTTCTTCCTTCACTACCCCCGGTATAACAACTTCAACTAATTTTTTAAATTGAATCTTCTATCAGAAAGTAGTTTGGCATTTTTTTCTGATTAACATTTGCTAGAAATCGGTATCAAATCGATTTTTATTTTTTTGTGTGGCTGCCAGTACATAAACGCGCACAAATGCACATTTTTTAAATTGCTAAAAGTCAGAAATAAAAGTAATTTTTTTTATTATTTTATCAAAATTATTAAACTATCAAATGTGTTCTGAAAATAATCATTGCGGCACATAACCGCGGCATCCTTTCAATTAATTTTTGTAGTGTATCTTCTGGACAACTCGATTTTTATTTTTTCTTCTAGCGAAGTAATAGCCACACAATTATGTGTTTCGGATTGAAAAATGATTTTTCCCAAGAATCCTTACCACCCTTATTTTCTAAAATTTCCTTGGTATAATAACTTCAACTAATTTTTTAAATTGAAGCCTATCTTCTATCAGAAAGTAATAATTCTCTCTTTTATGAGTTTGGAATAAAATACATTTTTTTCTGATTAACATTTGCTAGAAATCGGTATCAAATCGATTTTTATTTTTTTTTTTTCGTGCGTCTACTTATCCGTATTAGATGCCATCTACTGATGAAAATGAATTTTTTAATTCATTTGCGCACAATTTCGCGATGAAAACAATTATCATAGTTCAACAGTACCTTTCGCGTGTTTTCGTATGACGTAAAATTTATTTTCCTTTGTGAATAACACATCCTAATATTATATTAGTTATCAACTATGAAATGAACAATACTGTTTTTTATGAATATAGATATATCACAATTTAAGATTTTCACATATGAATGGAAGAGAAATAAATGGCTTATAAAATAATGGAAGAGGAATAAATGGCTTATAAAATGAAAAGTAAGAACCTTAAATTTACAATAGAAAGCGAAAATAATTGCTGCTTGATTATCCTGGGTATAACAGCAACACACAAAGACGGTAACATTTACTGAGATTTCTACACCAAATTTACTAATTCAGATAAATATTTAAATTTCTTATCAAATGTTCCTGTTAAATATAAAATAAATACAATTCATAACTTAGTAGATAGAAGTTTCAGAAAAAAAAACTGCAAAAAACATAAATAAAATTAAAATAATAACTTCAAAAAATACTATCCTCCGAACTTCGTAGTCATAGTCATAGCCATTTGTTTTTGTAATGACGATTATAAAAAAGTCGAAAGTAAAGTTAACAATATCTGCGGACTGTTAAAATACATATAAATAAACCAGTATAAAATTCATAAGATAAAAAAATTATAAAATTTTCATAATCACTTCTGCCAATCATTGTGCAGGTAATATATAATACAATGGACTAAAATGTAAAGACAAATACTTATTAGGTGCACAACTAAGTTCTCGCTGTTCTTTTTGATGAAAATGCAACTTTATTGTGAAAAAATGTATACAAATGAATCATTCAAAATATTGCCCATCGCTAGCAACAACTTTTTCCCATCTTTCTGGCAAAGCTCGAATACCGTCAATACCAAATCATAAGGAACCCAAGTAGAAGTGTTCGTCTTTTGAGGCTATCCACGAATCAAGCCATTTCGAGATGTCTTCATATGAGCGGAACTGCTGATTAGACAGACCATGTGCCATCGAACGGAACAAGTAATAATCGGACGGCGCAATATCTGGGGAATATGGCGTGTGGGGTAGGACCTTCCATTTGAGCGTTTCTAAGTATGTTTTAACGGGTTTGGCAACGTGAGGTCGAGCGTTGTCATGCTGTAGAATTACTTTTTCGTGCCTCTGCTCGTTGTGGCCACTTTTCACGCAGTGCTCGGCTCAATCGCATCAATTGAGTTCGATACCGTTCCACAGTGATGGTTTCGTTCGGTTTCAACAGCTCATAATAAATAACACCGCCCTGGTCCCACCAAATACACAGCAAAACCTTCGCAGCGTGAATATTTGGCCGAACCGACGACGTAGAAGCATGACCGGGCAGTCCCCATGATTTTGTTCTCTTTGGGTTGCTGTAATGAATCCATTTTTCATCACCCGTAACGATGCGATGAAGAAAACCCTTCCTTTTTTGCCGCTGGAGCAGTTGTTCACAGGCGAAAAACGACGCTCTTAGCTTCAAATCATAAGGAACCCAAGCCCCTTGATTTGAATCATCCCAACCCATGCAATCGCTTGGAAATGGCTTGGCGGGTAACTCCTAATGCTGAAGCATGCTCTTTTTGCGTTTGGCACGGATCCTCATCGAGCAGTGCCACCAATTCAGCGTCTTCCAAGGTTTTTGGTCTTCCTTCACGCGAACGGTCGTCAACATCGAAATCACCGTCTTTGAAGCGGCGGGACCAATCACGGCACGTTATATCACTTAGAGCAGCATCTCCGTAAACTTTTTGGAGTTCTCGATGCGCTTTAGCCGCCGTTTTCTTCGAATGAAAAACGAAAAGCAACACGTCCCGCAAATGACGATTATTTGGCGCAAAATCAGACACTTTCACAGAACCAAAAGTATATGACGCAAAAACAAAATCACTAATGTGTCAAAGCGGTTTGTTTACCATATGTCTAAACTTGGTTCTTGACATTTTGGTTATGTCACAATAGACCAGCACTTACTACTGGAGCCATCTCTTGAAAAACAGCGAGAACTTAGTTGCGCACCTAATAATTATTTGCACTGTAACTACAGGTCGTGTATATTCTCATTAACAGAGTAGTATGCCTTTTCGAGCAGCAATTTTTTCAATATTACGCAGACCTGTATATAGTTCATATTTTTAATTGTTTGTGGCAGTAATAAGTGTAATAAGCAAGACATTACGAGTCTTCGATCTGAACCTTTTGTTTAAAGATTCATTCATAACTTTTACATGTTAACAAAATGCAACTCCACCAATATCTACTCATAATCTACTCATACGCGAGTTTCATAAAAAGATTATATGGAAAATTTTGTCTAAATCACACAAATATATAGATATATTACTTTATTAATACTGATTATACATATACACACGTAGAACTACATATAAATAACTTGGAAGTACTTTTTAAATAACTACTAATTCCAAGAATCAGATGCTGATTTTACACAGGAATGATATTGATTTTGACTTCGCATCCTTCTCCTTCTTCTTCCGATTTTGGTAGGTATTCATCTGATAAATCAATACTATCGTTGATGATTCCTTTCATTTGTACACTGTCTTCGTTGTTGTTATTGTGAAATTTTAATGGCACGCATAACTTTTCTTTCACATTGCGGGGCAAGGAATGCAGAAAATCATAAACAGGAGGAGATATAAGATCAGGATTTATATTTTCTGGATCTTGAGAGCCAAAGAAAATAGAAGCAACTAAACCTAAGACGATAGTAACTATAAAACCTATAGCAGAATACCATAAAAATGAAATTCTGTACAAGAAGAATACTGTTCTGAAATATAAATTTAAAAAATGTAAATTAAATTAATTTTCTTATTATTCACTTACTCTTGACTGTTGCTGATAGTATTATTTGAGTTCGTATTTGTCTCATTTATGCAAGGACAAGATCGAATACTGGTTTCTTTTTCTTGTATTATAAAAGCACCGCTTGCTATAGATATTTGTTGTCCAATACCCATCCACAGTACAAGAGCTAGTGCTACTGTTGCACCAAATATTGCCCCCTACAAAAATACATTTTTTGAAAATTTCAAACTCGTTTTAGTGTTACAAAAATATTAATTGTTAGCATTCCCAGATATTCATCTGAATTATTCAAGAAGAATTTTTAAAACAACGTGACAAAATTTGAAAACTATACAAATGAAATAACTATGATCTTCAAATAAAAATTAATAATTGTAGAAACACAATTGGAAAGTTCATAGAAACTGCTAAAATTATCAAAAGCTAAAAAATCATATATTTGAGTATGTTTAATGGGTTAATGTTAAATAACACCCGGTACAAATAAGAAAGATACGTAAATGTGATGTCTAACATCCTGGGGATGTATTGGGTTGGCAACTAAGTACTTTCGGTTTTTACTGATAGAGAGCGTTGCTTTATTTTTTGTATAACGTATGTTAGTGCTGTACTTTACCGTTTGTCGCGTGATAGTAGTCACATTGACGTAACTTCAGAAGCAAGCAGTGCGTGATTTTTATTGAAGCTATTAGTTGTGGGTTAATTTTAAATGGAGTGCAGAAACGAACATTTTCGACATGTTTTACTATTTTATTTCCGAAAAGGAAAGAAAGCTGCTGCGGCTCACAAAAAGATATGTGAAGTTTATGGTGCTAATTGCTTAAGTGGTATAAAAAATTCCGTTCTGGAGATATTTCCCTCAAAGATGAGCAACGTTCTGGTCAGCCTACTGAAGTTGATGATGACCAAATCAAAGTAATAATTGAAGAGGATCGTCATATAACTGTTCGAGAGGTTGCGGAGAGGCTACATGTATCGCACACAACAATTGAAATACATTTAAAATGTCTTAGGCTAGTTAAGAAGCTTGATATTTGGGTACCTCACGAATTGAAAGAAATTCATTTAACACAAAGAATCAACTTTTGCGATATGCACATTAGGAAACCGATTAAAAATCATCACTGGTGATGAAAAATGGGTCCTGTACAGTAACATAGTTCGAAAACGATCATGGAGCAAACACGATAAACCAGCTTCGAAAGCTGAATTGCATCCAAAAAAGATCATGCTGTCAGTTTGGTGGGATTACAAAGGTGTTGTGTTTTTTGAGCTGGGAACCAAACGATCAATTCTGATGTTTATCAACAATTAATAAAACTGGATGAAGCAATCAAAGAAAAACGGCCAGAATTGTCAAATCGGAAAGGTGTAGTTTTCCACCAAGATAATGCAAGGCCTCACACATCTTTGGCAACTCGTGGGAAACTATTGGAGCTTGGCTGGGAAGTGATGCCACATCCCCCATACAGCCCTGATCTAGCACCATCTAATTACCATTTATTTCGAAGTTTGCAGAATTCTTTGAATGGTAAAACTTTCACAAATGACGACGACCTTCACTCGCACCTGGTTCAGTTTTTTGCTGATAAGGACCAGAAATTTTATGAGCGCGGAATCATGCAGCTGAAAGAAAGATGGCAAAAGGTCATTGAGCAAAATGGAAAATATATAATTGATTAAAAACTATTCTTTGTTTAAAAAAAAAGTGTTTTATTTTATACTACAAAACCGAAAGTACTTAGTTGCCAACCCAATATAACACTGTTGTAACACGAGGACAATTGGGAGTTCATAGTTGTAAGAACAGCTAAAATATATTCATCCTGGTTTTTTCATCGATTGTGTCGCATGCTACATCTTTGTTTAATGCATTACGTGTAGCTACAATATATCGAAAAGTAAGTCCTCTTTTTAACATACTGAAAGTTGTATCAATAAGTCGATCTTTTCAAGCAAACAACCGCTGGTGTCTGCACAATTTGTATCGTTTGTTTTACGGGTCGATCAGTTTTTGAACGACGGTCGTCTATAGCACGTGATATCAGTCATTGACAACTGTATATTATGATAGGCGTATTCTTTTTATTATCAAAAATGCATTATAATATGACAGAAGAAAACTTATGTACGATTAAAGGTTTTTACGATGGGAATTCAAGGGATTTGTTTCCTGTAAATAATCCAGAAAAACCTACTCGAAGCACAAGTACAACTTGTAGTACGGTCCGATGGTTGAAAACAACATTTACTTTAGTATATATTAAAAATGAAAAATGCTCTGGTCAAAATGTTGGCGATTTAGAAATACAAATTTATACTTTGGTAGTACTAAATCCGTTGAGGGCACTTATAAATAGCTAGTAAATATAGAATACATTGAAGCATGGTGTAACACTTATCGACCAAGACCGAGTGTGATTAAATGTTGCGTAATGACATATACAAGAAGAACTGAACCATTACTGTTGGACTACAGAATAAGCGATGGAGCTCTTAACAAGCAGCTTCAAATTATAGACCTGGCAGTTACTTTTGACCATCAACCAACGTTTAGACCACATATTCTGACGATTTGTGCATCTACATGTAAATCTTTAGGATTTTTAATACGTATTTTCAAGTACTTTATAGATGTTGGAGTATTAAAATATCTTTGTTACGCTCTTATTATTAGCAAGCTGGGTGTTAAAAGAATCATCACACCCTGTTTACTACGCGTTTTACGGAATTTACCTATAATTTCTTTTGCTGTATCGCAAAGGTATGATAACACAAGTTTACCTGATTATAGGTGAATTTCTTGAAACGCGTAGTAAATAGGATGTTATTAACATTTGAATGGTTCTTTCGACATCCATCTATTTGTAATTAGCCGAGATTTTCAAGTGTTTGTCTATATACGCGTTGGGAACCTAGTTAGTGACTTTAGCGAGATGAGCCCACTCTTGTCCTTTCGTTCGTACATTCGTATGTTCGAACGACAGAGGGAGGTATTATTTTTTCATTAGCAAACTAGAATATGCTGATATTATATGGCAGCCTATTTCTTCGAATACATAGACGATTCCTAAAATTTTCGTCTTACAAGATGGATGTAACAATTCCACCAGTTGGAACCAGAACAGAAGTGTTCTCCAGACATGGAATGCGATCTCTTGTGGACAGAAGAAATCTAAATTGTACAAAGTTTTCGCGGAATTTATTACATGACTTTTTGCGTTCCTAGGATTTCTGCCAGACATGAAAGCATAGTCCACCTTATGGCGGTCATGACCGATGTTCTACAAAGAACGCTTTTAACGTTAATGTTTCACATTGCTGATAAACTTATTTCAGATATTTTTTTGTAATTCCAATAATATTCCAATAAAATTACTATTTACTTACGACTTAGACATATTTGACTGTGTTTTGTTTTTGCGTCATATACTTTTGGTTGTGTGAAAATGTCTAGCCTTACATTGACATATAACTATTTAGTTGCTTTGTTTAGAATTTGAATGTTTGATTTTTTTCTGCTTTATAATTACTTCATTTGTTTATATTTACTTTTTATGTTTTTATCCAAGAATTGTCAAACTCTGCTGGATAATAAAGATTTACTATTATTTATTATTTAAGGTGTTACGTATAATTATTTCATTTGTTTATATTTACTTTTCATGTTTTTATAATGCTCTGGGTAATAAAGTTAACGTATTTTTTTTATTTAAACGTGATTGCAAATGTGAGACCTTAACATTTTTTCTTGATTGCCAATTGGAAAACGGTTTTCCGGTGCATCTATAATTTTAAAAATATCCAAATCTTTTGCGCCTCGTATTTTCTAAACAAAGCGTAAGGAAGAACCCCCTTTGTCACATGTTTAGTAGATAGATTGTATATTTATAATAATAAAAAATTTAATCCAATAACTTACTTTAGAATTGGCCCATGGAAAAAACATTCCCAATGAAAATAGACCTAAGGTTACACCTCCTACCATTCCGTTGAAACTTATAGCAACTTGCATAACACTTCCAAGTTGTTCAACAACAAATACCTGTGCCAGAAATGTATACACTAATACAAACAATTCAATAAACAAAATTAAATGATTATTTACCAATATAAAACTCAGGGCACCATACCCAATAGACACACATTTAGCCCAAAATGCACCTTTGGATTCAGGAAGAGTTATTCCAAAAACTCCTACCAGAAAGTCTTCGCAAGTCACAGCCGCCAAACTGTTCAAAGCCGAAGCCACTGTCCTTAATTTGATCTGATGGTTAATATGTTTTACAGCACTTGGTTATTTATTTCAACTTACCCCAAACTCGCCGCAAATATTCCAGCGACAAAAAACCCTGTTATGCCTTTGTAATGACCGAGTTCCGATATTACGTATAGAGGTAGTAGTTCGTCAGAGGCAACTATACTTCCTACTCTGACTGGATCACAATCTTTATAATGAGCAACCATGATCATACCCATATAGAAATTAATGGTGTATATTACAATTAATCCAACGCAAGATACCCATATTGCCCTTAAAATATTTTAAATAAAATAATTTCGTATCTGGCAAAAAGAATAATGGATTATAAAAATCAAGATTGGATTTAGGAAAACTGCAAACATATCTTCACCCCATCGTTGATGTTTGACTGGAGATGTAATAAGAGGTATACCGATGGTACAATATTAAACCGTATTTTCACGTCAGGGAATACTAACACGTAAAAAATAAATAGATATCTAATTACATGCATTATTTAATTTACTTATAATTGCACCTATTCAGCCTTCTCGGCAGGGCTGTAGGCTACTTCGAACCCGATGGCTTATTTAACATTTAACAACAAAATAAACATCTTTACTTTGATCAATAAGGTTGATATATAACAACTATTTGTAATTCTGTGTTGTCATTATTAAAGCACGGCGAAAAAATTGAATAAAATTCAACATTAACATATTATTGTGAATTATTAAAGCAGAATATTCAACAACAGCAAACAACATGTAGAACGAATGTCAACTTATTTAATTATTTCGTCGAATATCACATTAAAGAGAAATCGTGTCGGTGGAACTTTATTTCCATTTTCTGTATCGGTACATGAGTATTGATAGTAGTAACTAAGGAAAAGGAGCGTTCTGCGTCTAATGATGTGATGTTCGCGGATTTAAAAAGGATGTTCGCATCATATTCGCACACACGTCTATACCCACTATAGTTTGAAAATCGGGATTCTTATTTATAACCGCACACAATTTACCGGTTGCTAGTCTTCCTATTCTGTCTGTTAGATTCCCTAACAGGGCTTTGAGGTAATATACTATATTCTTTATGTATTTGTATATTTGCAGCTTGGTGTTCTCTAGTTTGGAAATAGTATCTAAAATAATTGTATGGATTTCGGTATCTGGAACCATCCGCTGATTGAAATTGCTTGAGCATTTTGCGGATTTAAATTTAAGATACAAGGTTTAATAATGTATAAAAATTGTTCATAATATAAAATAGCTTTAAACCATGTTCCCCATTTCGTCAATACCGGCTGTGGTGGCTGAGGAATGTCCGGACAAGCCTGTCTAAACTCACGAACACGTTTTGGTGATTTAATAAAAACTTTTTTATTAGAAACTATGAATTGATCTACTTTTGGATAGCTATTTCTAATAAATTCAGCTACAAGATGACATGCATGGAGCAACCAGGTTATATGAAGCAATTGAGGTTTAGATTGTTTTGGTAACCTTCCAGCTTAACCATATTCGAACCCTCATCTCTAACCAACATTACCAGTTGAGTTGCCGATATATTGAACTTCCCAAAGGTATGTTTTATAGTTTCTTCTATCCGTGTTTGTCTTCTGTAATATTCTACTACGTAAAAGAACCTAGGAAATCTCACCGCTTTTTAAAGTACGCACTACTACATTTAAAATACTATTCTTTCTTGCATCATTTGTTTCATCTACCGTCAGCCATATTTTTTGATCTTATAACTCTGCTTTTATTTGATCCGTAATCGTGTTTTTCACTCGAGTAAAATTATACTATAATTGACCTCTTATTGGCAATCTCTGTTCTGGAAGGTATTTCCCCCAAAAGTTTCGAAATTCTTCACTGTCTACAATATTTTGTGGAATGTTGCACACACTTAACATAAAAATAAAGTTGTTAGAAATTTATAATATGGTACATCACGTTGCGAATTTAACTGGTGTTGTTGCTATTCACAAGTTTTTACACAAAAACTATTCGGTAAAATGTTGATATTGCAAACAATACATTTAATAATAGTGCCGGTGTATTATAATGTCGAAAGTCGATTAAGAAATCTATTACCACTCGTTGTACATAACAAAGAACGCCGTCGATTCGCCATCATCAATCTAATCCGGCATTTATACACATACCACACACATATGAATCTCGACTTCGGGTATATCCGCCGCCAATGAGTGCGCACTCGTTTCGCAGGCTTACGACTAAGTCCCGAATAGTTACTTTATTTACACCTCTACTTTGAATGTCTTTTATATTTTGCATTAACGTAACTTACGTTCTTGCTTGTGATATTGATTCAACGGACATATATTTTTGAATAGAAGCCTGATTAGAACAAAACATCGTCATCCAATAGAATGTTCCTCCGACAACAACTGGCCAAAATCCGTTTCTTACTGTGGGATTCGGATCCATACTAAAATAGCAGCAGTAATAAATTTTATCAATTTTACATTCACTTAATCATATGTACTTAAAAATTTCCAAACGTTCGGTGTTGTAATTTTGTGACCATATCGGCCCAATACCTCCTACGTATTTTTCACCAAAATGTACTATTAAAATAATGGAACCAAGTAATATTGCTGCTTGGAATGTATCTGTCATTATTACAGCTTTCATACCTCCCTGAAACAGCCAAAATTTATAGAAATAATAAATTAAATACTCAAGATCATACCTGAGACGCGTAAAATATACATACAACGTATACTACCGTGACGGCTAAGTATACGTTTAATCCAGTAACTGCAAAAGTAAATATTATATGAGCATGTATCAATAAAAATAAAAAAAGGAATAAATTGTAGCGTGGAAGCCATACAGGCATTGCATTACTGGAAATATACTACAAAGTACTGGCTCTACTCTTAAGGAAAAGACTTAATGTATATTTTGAACCGTTTCCAACACCGACAAAGGGCGCCACCAATTCCACCCACATAATTTATTTTGTTTATATTGTAAAATTTACAATATAAGTAAATCATACAAAAAATAATCAAATATTTTTATTTAACGACCAATTAAGAAACATAACAACTGATATGCATAATGAAACTGGACATTTTAACAATAATTAATGATATGAAATTTATCCTAAAAACTTACAATAAGTGTCATACGAGGTATTGTAATTAAATAACGAAATTGCGCTCCTACTTTTCAAGCAACAACCCGTAGTTTCGTCTCTCTGTCTGCTTTAGTTTGCTTTCGAGCTTTAATTGTAAAGGACACTGTTACTTAGTAGCGGCGTAACAATTGTTGACATAAAAATTAATATGAAATTCCTTGTCAAATTTAGAAAATCGCCAACAGAATGTTTACGAATATTAAAGGAGGTGTTTGGTGATAATGTTATGTCACGCGCATGAGTTGAATGTCACAAACGGTTTCCTGAAGGTCGGCAAGAGGTTGGAGGTGATGAACGTCCTGGGCGACCTGTGACTGCAAGAACTAACGGGAACGTTCACTAAATGGTAAACACTAACGAAGAAACACTATGACACATTTTTCATGATGAGTTAAACATGACAAGAGTTTGTGCAAAAATGGTGCTCTAATCTGTGAAGCAGTTTTTAGCGGACAAGGGAATTGCTATGCTTGATCACCCTCCGTATTCACCAGATCTCGCACCATGTAACTTCTACCTGTTCCCAAAAGTGAAAAGTACATACATTAAAGAGAACACATTTTCAGTCTGTTGAACATGTAAAAGCAAAAACGGCAGAATTATTGAAGAGGCTGACAGCCGACAAACTACAGCATTGTTTCGAACAATGGGAGACACGTATACAGCGGTGTATAGATAGGGGAGGAGAGTATGTTGAAGGGCATAAAAGTGAAATATAAGCTTATTTGCAATAAATAACATTCCTCGGTCTCGTTATTTAATTGCTACACCTCGTATATAAGTAATTCACACAATGAAATTAAATATTATAATTATGATAAACGATTTATATAGCTGGAACTTTCCACTGATAATTGTTTGTGGTTGTAGGTTAGATTTACTAGTGTCCAATACGATTTTTGCTGACGTTTAAATAAGACTTATTATTTAGTACTCGTAATTTAGGTGTAATAATTCCGAAAATTATACTAATTTTTACGCATCACGTCAAAATTTAGCTCTATACCATCTAGTTGTTGAGAACTGATATAAAATAAAGAAAATTATAAATAACCAATCAGTATCCAATAATGTATTATATAAATTGATATAATCAGCATTTTTGAAATTATAAGTATAATAATTTTCACTAGGAGTTAAATTTGGAAGACTACGATTATTAAAATTAACAGACGAATTTATGATAGGATACTTCAAATCTTTATCCATTATCGGTGCACTTTCACGTGTAGCCACAATATGTTTGATATTTGTTAACAGTAAATCTATAATGCGTCGTCTATGATTTTTATTACCTGAGTTTTTGCACCACTTACGTTATCTATATTAAATAAATAATTGAGAAGATTGGATCTCCATCTCTGTTCGAAATGTTGTAATCTTCTCAATTATTTACATATTTGTGTATATGTCACCTTACATGTCTGCGGCGACAATATCTGTTGAACGAGAACTCAGGCTGTCTGAAGAGTCTTAATAAAAACGAAACGTCCTTCGTAGTCATGTTATCGATCAACAGATACGTACTTGGTTGTTATTTATATTATCTGCTGGATCCCTTTTACCTTTTCGAAGCACGATCTACTCACCAAACGTTCACAGTGCCAACTCTAACAATGACTATGAACTCGAACTTTAGAATTTCTTCTTTTTTCAATAGTTGAATTTGATGGAGCCTGTGGTTGATTGACTTGATCAATAAGGTTGATATATAACCCCTTTCCACATTAACTTTTGTAAATTCTGTATACGCATTTCGACAACCAAGTTGTCATCATCAGCAGATAATTTCAAAGTGTCGCACCTGGTAAAACACGGCGAAAAAACAATTGTACGAAAATCAAACTCCGTACGCGATCCACACCGCTCAAAACCAAAATGTACACTGTGTGCATGCACATGTTTTACCAGTTGCGACACTTTGAAATTATCTGCTGATGATGACAACTTGGTTGTCGAAATGCGTATACAGAATTTACAAAAGTTAATGTGGAAAGGGGTTATATATCAACCTTATTGATCAATTTTTTTTCAAGTTTTGATTTTACCTCATTTACTTACATAATATACATAAAGCATTTTTGATTTAACTGTATAGATATAATTCTGCTTCCTTAATCTTTTTTGGGTAATACTGCAGTTAAACAGGTATATCTTCCCTAACGATAATTTAACGACCACGCAAAACTTTTTATTACAAGAATACAGTCAGCGATAAATCTTTGTTCTCCTATGACAAATTCACGAGTAAAAAACACATTAAAACTGCACAACGTAGATATGCAAAAAGTTTACTTTATTTTTGATTTAATTTCGATGTTTACTGTTTGTAATTTGCCGTTTTCTTTTTGAAAAAACAATTTCTTAAATTCTGTGTCACATACAATTCCAAATGGAAATTACCATCTCGAACAACATTATGCTTTACATCTTGTAGCAGAGACTATTAAAAATTGTTATTCAGAAGTAAATGATTTAATTACTTAAGAATAACCCGTCTTCTGAAATCTCCTAAACGAATACGAAAGTTTTGTAGGCAGCGTACCGCCATCCCTCAACCATCGAAGAAAATTCTTATACGTAGAAAAACATTGTTACAGACCGTGTTTTATTAATCTATACATTTTCAACAAATAAAGAGTTGAATTTTACAATTTAATCCGAAAAAGCTGCAGCTTCCAAAGAAAATCAGAAAAAATATGAAAGCGCTCAAATATTTACATATTTATAAATTATTTATAATTACAAAGGAATATTTAAGGTAATAGGCAAATTATAAAATCCTTCACTGTCGTTAGTGAAGTCGGTGCAAACAGTGGACGACGCACTTACAGTTGAATACGCTATGTGACGAAAAAAGACATCTAGTTATAAAAAAATTAGTATTTCAAAAAAGATTCAGATTTTATCAGATCAGGATAAATATCTACTGATAGTGATAATTTTCCAGCTACCTTAGATAACTTCAAAGATTATTTTAGCTATTCAAATGTTACTAAATGTGAAACGATTATTTTCTTTATATAAGAACGTTGTTTCAGCGCGACATACATCGCTGAGTGAAACGCTATTGGAAGCGTACCAGCTGCTGTTGATGTATAGTCGATTTTTTCATATTATTCAATTTTACTGACGTCTAACGTTTTGCTACTGTCCATTGTACGTATGATTTGTCAAATAAAATTGTGGTAAATAACAATAATTATTATTATTAATAACGATTTAGATGTCACCTAACAATAACATTAATATTAGTGCGTTAAAGAAAAAATCAGATTTTACTAGATTAAAATATTTTCTTTGTGATAGTAAGTTAATAAAAATAATGTGTTTAATTACATAATTAATGTTAATGCAACAAGAAATTCATAACTGACAATTTAAAAGCTGTAAAAAATATATCTTACCATGACTCAGCGCCAAAGCAGGTGCATATACAGTGACACTCGTATATAAAACCATTTGAATGACATATAGCGCACTTGCAAATGATCTTGTCTTTGTATTAAACCTCATAGACAAATATTCGTAACTGCTGGTCACTCTCAATTTCATGTAGACAGGTAAATATAATTTAGAGGCAAGTGGCACTACCAGCACAAAAGCTAAACACACCATCCAGTATTGGGAACCATATTTGTACATTTCTGCAGGATTGCCCAAAAGTTCAATAGCAGTTATAAAGCTAAAATTAAATTTCGTCGAATGAAAATACATTTATTGCTTTTCAAAAATACCTTGCAGCGAGGGACATGGCCATTGGAAATGTTCCCATAGAACTTCCACCCAAGAGGAAGTCGTTGCTCGTTGTTTGTTTACCAGCGAAGAATCCATAGAAAACTCCAATTCCACAGGAAACTACTAACATACTTCCAAGTACTAAGTAATCGGCCCAAGAGAAAGAATTTTTAAATTCGCCATCGTCTTTTTCACATTTTCCTTTAAAAACTGAATCTGAACAAAATACCATATTAATTTCGTCCACGATTTAATTTGTTCAAGAATTCTAGATTACCTGATTTAAAAAATAATACTTCATCGGTCGTCTGCGTAGAAGAATCCATGTTCGATTCATTTTGTACGTGTGCCGAAATGTTCGGCGTTAAAGTACAAACTAAAATTAGTGAAAATAGCATCTTGGAAACTTCGAAACTACATTTCCAGTTGACGATGCTCATGTCAAATTCTTAATTTATTCGATTTAGTTAAAGCCTGTAATATATTAAAAAAATATCATCATAGATTATAAACAGTTTGTCGCAAAGAAAACGGAGCTTTTTTAAAATAGTACTTCCTTAGTGGCGCCATCTATTAACAAAAACATGCGTCGGTAAGGTAGATCTTTCATTAATGTTACGTCAAAATATCACGACATTTGCATCATTAGAAGCACAAAAATTGCGCATAAAGTAACAGTGTGTATTTGGCATTGGTCGAAAAATTAATTTTGAACAAAGAGCAAATATCAAGTTCTGTTTTAAACTTGGTAAATCGTTTACTGAAACGTTTAATTTGATGAAACAAGTGTATGGAGGTGCGTGTTTATCACATGCGAGTGTGTATGAGTGGATGGAGTGCATAAATGACGACGAACATTCTGGTACACAAAAAAATCTGTGACTACGGAAAGTAACATCGAACTTGTGGGTGAATTCATCAGAAATGAGCCGAAATAGCCATTGGTATCTTTAGTAAGATGTCTGATTTGGGCACCATCAAAAAAAACTTGCTTTATGCTTTAGCCTTTTACGTAGTTAGTTGAGGAAAAGCAGTTTCTATTTTTATCAAGAGATTTAACAAACTGTTTTATGATGTACACTTTTATATGTAATGGCGGTAGGATAATTTTTTTATAAACAACCGATGGATTGCAGAGTGCATTTTGCGTGCCAAGCACCATACTTTCCTTCTTATCCAAAATTCTTGTTTAGCTTTGCTGTCCCAGAGACATATAAAACAGGGAAACTTAATGTAACCGCTTTGTTGACCGAGAAGAATGTTCGCCATTTTTAAATCAACGCAAATTACTCACTAGTGTTCATAATACTTTATTTTATTCAACACTTCTTTTAACTTTGCACTGTGAGCAATGGATATCGGTGTATTTATTTCCATTATGTAACAAAAAGCATTTAAAACTACGTTTTGAGCTGTTGATGAATAAACGCTATTCATTTAGTTCATTTTTATCAACTTTTAATATCTAAACAAAAAGTAAGATAGTCTTCTTGGGCAGAATAATTTCGTATCTATTTTTCTCTTTCCTGATAAAAAGTAATGTTTACGTCTGGAGCAAGCAATTTTTTTTGAGTCGTCATACCAACAATACAGAACAATACAATTGTTTAGAAATATTCAAATCTCTTACAAGATTAGCCAGCTCATTCTGCGAAAAGCATTGAGGTTTATCGTCTGGTAAACTTCTAAAGCCCGTATCATTTTCTGGTGATCTTGATTCTAACTCTTCCTGTACTAAGAGTTCAGATATACGAGGTGTGGCTATTAAATAAATAAACTGACGCTGGTACAGAAGAAGTGCGCATGCGCCAAACGCCAACGACTGACAGCTATTTATCGAATGCAGTGCCTCTCGCCTCTGTAAACAAATCAGTATAGCAGTAGCCTTCGTTCGCATTAGAGTTGTTTTTTTGTTTCGCCGGAAAAATGTTAAGTGTAACAATAGAGCAACGAATTATTATGAAATTTCACATGAAACTTGGAAAACCGCTCTACTGCAATTTATAATTGATTGAAAGAAGCAATAAATATTTATCGCGTGCCTAGAGCCAAAAAGCCCGAATGAGCAAATCGAAATTCAAAGCAGTGATGATTGTTTTTTTTGATATTCAAGGGATTATGTACCTTCACTGGATTCTTGGAGGTCAAACTATTAATCAACATTACTACTTTCACGTTCTTGCTCAACTTGTGAAAGAGTAAGGAAAAAACGATCCGAATTGTGGAAGGACAAGTCATTCTCCACCAAGACAATGCACCGACTCATTCCGCATTGTCAGTCAAGAGGTTTCTAGCCAAGTACGGCATCCTAGTGTTAGACCATCCGGCGTATTCGCCTGATCTTGCGCCGTGCGACTTCTATCTGTTTCCTAAGGTGAAATCTGAATTAAAGAGATCAAAATATGAGTCCGTTGAAGCTGTGAAAGCGAAAGCGGCACGCGTCCTGAAAGAGCTGACATAAGAAGACTTCCAGCATTGTTTCGAACAATGGAAGATTCGCATGGAGCGTTGTAGGGATAGAGGAGAGGTGTATATTGAAGGTGATAATAAGTAAATATGTATGAAATCAAAATAAAATGTTTTATAGCGTCATTTAATAGCCACACCTCGTATTCTCTGTAATCAAAACCGATTGAACGGGGACGTTAACTGAATGTTACACGGGACGCTGCATACTACTTGGATACTTCCATTTAGCCCGATTTTTACTATTCATACCCTTTATGTCAAAAATAACAATCGCCTAAACAATTTTTTGGTTCTCGCCAAATAGTTGGGATCTCCGATGTCGTTTAAATATAATCGACTTTTCAACAGCATTTTCACCTTGTAGTGGTGGTTCATAAAGTCTTACAGACTTCATTCCAAGGGGTAAATGATCACCTCTCGTAGGTTTTGACAATGAATGTACTACATTTTTTTAAAAAAAGATATGCAGGAAACAATATTTCGCCTCGATTTTTCGCATTATTTTCTTTCGCAAACGTATTATAAAATTTAAAAGCAAACAAGTTACTTAAACTATTTTTACTCTCTCATTCATAGTAATTGAGAGGACAAAACAATTAGCGATGTGTTGTTGCTTTTGCATTTGTAAGAATTCCTGCAATTTTATTGGAGATATGGAGAAGGATCGCCTAGACATATGCACTAAATATTGTTTTCAGTATAAAAAAGCAGTCGTTTATCTTAGGTTCTCAAAATAATGCAAACTGAAATATTAATATTTATTACAAAAAAAAAATACAACTTAGCTTTCGTACATAATAGATATGAGAAATTAAAATAGTTTTTAAATTAATCGAAAAAGTATTGATCACCGGATAGTGTCTTAAAACGAAGATATGATACGTAGATAATAATAATACGAGATAAAAAAAACAAAATCTAGCAAGAACAAACAATTACGAACATCCGTTCGCTAATGTCAATCATAAAATTATAATATGAAAAATTTTCACGGCACAATAATTGTTTTAATAACACTGGGAAACACAAATTTCGTTGAAAGTAATGGACGAATTGCGAAACTCTGAACTTAAGTCGCAAAACTGTGAGCTGTAATATTAAAAAATGAAAAAATTGGTAGATTATTGAATAAAGAGCGGCCATCCCATAATAAATAAGAAGACCAGCAATTCACCAGAACAATAGTTTTGTTAAGAAAAGGAGATAAACGAAAAACTACACCGGAAATTGCAGCAGAGATGAAATAAACTAGCTGTCGTTACAACAGTGAAAAGGAAAATTGTTTGGAAGAGTTGCTATGTGAAAACCACTATTGCACAAGCAGAATAAAATAAAACTATTAGCTTGCGCAGGATAACACAAGAATTGAACGCTGGAAGAATGGAAAAAAAGCGCTCTGAACCGACAAATCCAAATTCGAGATATTCGGTTCCAAAGGAAGAACGTTTGTCCGAAGATCAGTGGGAGAACGAGTTCTCGATTCATGCATTGCATCCACCACCAAGCTTGAAGGAGGATCAGTAATGGTTTGGGGTTCTTTTGCTGAAACGTCTGTAGGCGATCTTATTTAAAAGAGACGATATTGTAAGAATGAAAAAAAATGAAAAAACTGGTAGATTATTTAATAAAAAAGCCCATAATAACTAAGAACACCAGTAGAGCGTAGAGCAATAGTTGAATTTGATGGAGCCTGTGGTTTATTGACTTGATCAATAAGGTTAATATATAACCCCTTTCCACAATTAACTATTTGTAAATTCTGTATACGTATTTCGACAACCAAGTTGTCATCATCAGCAGATAAAATCAAAGTGTCGCACCTGGTAAAACACGGCGAAAAAATTGTACGAAAAATATACTCCGTACGCGATCCGCATCGTTGAAAACCAAGGTGTGCACTGTGTCTGTTTCACAAGGTTTTTAAAATACTTTTACTTAAACTAACATGCACTACGCCGAAAAAGGTTATTATGGTCAAAAATGTGTGTGATTTATGTGTGTTTTATGACATTGCTCCTCTTGTCTTTCAGTAGAGAAAAAGGGGCGTTTGCAGGGGGCCGGCGTCATAAACATTTACCAGATG